>JAMKFB010000233.1:368679-435135 GCA_036247105.1 Cirrhinus mrigala
TACACGATCAACAAATCCACTTTTATGGATCAAAATACATTCATCTGCCAACACGGCGGCTTCTGCGACAATGGTAGGCTTATTTTCATTCATATAAGTTGCAACATTATCAGTGACGATGTTTTTAAATTGTTCCAAAAGGATTCAATCTCGCAATTCCTCAAAAGTTCTCACATTAGAAGCACAGTCAGCTCTCTTCCTGCTTCTACATGAGTTTGACGCTCTCTTCTTCGCCAATTTCTAAAACGCTGACGATACGCTTCTAGAACTAATTCGTACACTTTCAAAATAGTAAACTTGACTTTATAATAATATTTTCGATCTTCTAGCGTCAGCGCCATAAAGGCCTCTTGAGCTCTACCCGTAATAACACTTTGAAGACTCACTACACAATCCGCAACAGGCCAATTACGCTCCTCTGCAATACTCTCAAATAATGAGAAAAAAACGTCCGGATCACGCTCATTGAATTTAGGAAGCAAATTTAAATTACTTACCACATCAAATGTACGCGATATATTTTCATTCAACGGTGCACCTTCAGAAGTTAATTTACCTTCACCAATTAACTTTAACCGTTGGACCTCCAACTCGAACTCTCTTGACAATTTTTCAGATTCCAACTGTTGAGTATGTTTAAGTTGCAATAGTTCAATCTCACGTCTTTTAAGTACATCGTCCATTTTTAATTTTTCCAATTAAACCTAATGTTCTTTAACTGCTTTAGCCATCTCCCCATCATGCATTTGCTGCATTTCCAAAATTTCCTTCTTTTGGTCAAATAAACCTGCAAAAATATTAATTTGTCTCAGGTGGAGTACTCTTCACTACAGACAGGATGTTCTTTTCACTTAATTTTTCTTTTAAAATCGCTTTCAAATCACTCTTTTTCAACCGTTTGTCTAATTCCCCAATCTTAAAATATTCTATAAGCTCCCACAATTGGGCTTTAGACAACAAATTCAACAAAGTTTCCGATGGAGCTTTAATAAACTCTTCAACAGACGCCATCCTTAGCCTGCTTACTAATATGACAAAAACTAATTGAAATCTCAAATCACGTAAATTCTTAGGCAACAAATTTTACCATGGTCAATACAGATGAGAATTGTATAGTGTAGTGTATAGTATAACGTTCCCCCACTATACTACCTAAATCTAAACTAATCTTCATGCAACTCCCAAGCACCTTTAAACTCTATAATACCGCTGGTAGTGAATCGGACAAATCTGCCCCATTCACAAACCATGGTAGTGTACTCAATCCAGGAGTCTGCACAAAAATAACAAACCAAAACAACAATTCCTAAATATTACCAACCCAGAAGGGGAATGAATAGGATCTCAACTTGTAATCTACCAATCACACAAAAACTTAACTTATCCACGAAGAAACGTGAACAAATCGCGTCTGCCTCCCACCACATTCTGCTTTTCTTAACCCTAAACACTATAATTAAATCAAATCAGATCAAACCAAATGAAATTAGCACAATACTTTGAACTTTTCAGATGAGCCCCCGCTTGTTACAGCTGGCTCTTAGGCTGCAACAAAGAGGAGTCCAGAGGCATCAATACTTAGCAAAACATTTATTTTAACACAACAAAAAAAATAACATAAATATAATGTAAACAAAGGAACATGTCAGGGCCAGGCGGGATACTCAGCACATCACAGACCACCGAACTCCATGCCAGAGACGATTGCCCAAAACCCACGCACCGCACCAACACACCAGGCGGCACCTAAAACACACACCCCACAAGCGCACGCACAGCCTAGGCTGGGACGTCATAGTCTCTCTGTCAATTCTGGGATTGAACTGAAGTTTCGCACTATACTCCCAAAATCGGTGACTTGGAGCTGGAAAAAAAGGAAGGAGCCGAGACAGGCTGACGCCGCTGATGTTCTTGAGTCACTCTTAAGTCCCGTTCACACTACAAGCGTCGTGCAGCGACAAAGCGACACGATCACATTCATTTCAATGGAGACCTGGCGACAAGAGTGACAGTGAGCCACAGCGACCGTAGGTGACCAGATGGGGCGTGTCCAGCGACGCAACAATGTTCAGAATCCCTTAACTTTATGCAAAAGAGAAGCGACTTTAGGGAGCAACAGCCAATAGGAAAGAAGACGGTACAGCTCATGTGATCGTTCTCCTCGATAAACATATGCAATGGAAAAAAGTAGGCTCTGCTTTTCATCCGTTTTTGTTTGTATGTACAGATTTAATTTATATTTATATTATATTTAGTTTTTTGCCTCCAAAATGTTTGTATTTAACAGCAAGAAACCTGATTCACTGTCAAAGCAACCAGTAGTGAGAACGCCCACTAGCAACCTGCAGCGACAAAAGTCACTGCTAGTGTGAATGCAGCTTCAGCCACCCGTGCTGTCAGCTTGGCCAGTGTTCTCTCTAACCACGGTCACACATACACTTATTGCACTCATTTCTGCATATTTAAAAAATGATGTTTTATTTTTCTTAGAGATCTAAACTTGTCCATATGATATTTACGTTACCTCATTAAAAACAAAGAAAGTTGCATATAGCTTTTCCTGTTGTGTTGCCTTTGTTGATCATTAACGTTATCTCTTTTGTATGTAGCGGATGGTATTTGTTTGTCCGTTGTGCTACAAGGGATGAATGAAATGAATATAAAAATGTGTTAAGTATGTACTTGTCTGGTGCCCGAACATCAATAACTAATTGTTTTTTTTTTTCTTTTGCCGCTTTCACTCTGAGAGTCAAGTAAAGTCTGAGTGCAGCCATCGTTAAAGGAGAACTCCACTTTCAGAACAACAATTTACAAAAAATGTACTCACCCCCTTGTCATCCAAGATGTTCATGTCTTTCTGTCGTGAATAAATTATGGTCTTTGAGGAAAACATTTCAGGATTTTTTTTTCCATATAATGGACTTCATTGGTGCCCCGATTTTGGACTTCCAAAATGTAGTTTAAATGCGGCTTCAAAGGGCACAAAAGCCGAGGAAGAAGGGTCTTATCTAGCAAAACGATCGGTCATTTTTTTTTGGAAAAAAAAATTTGTTTACTTTTTAAGCACAAAAACTTGTGTAGCACAGGCTCTGGGATGTGTGTCTACGACACTACGTACTATTGAATCACGTCGAAAGGTCACGCGGAACTGTAAACCCAGTGTTTACAAAGTGAACGTGCAAAGACTAAGAAAGTGCAAGTAAGTCAAACGCTGTTTACAAACAAAAAGGTACAACAATGTCAGATGATTCTGAAGTTGTTGGAGAAAATGAGATTTTCGCCATACTCTAACGTTACCTTTTTGAGCCAGAATACACTTGAACTTGATTCGCAGTGTCGTGGACGTGCATCCCAGAGCCTGTGCTACACAACCTTTTGTGCTTAAAAAGTATACAAATTTTTGTTTTTCCAAAAAAAATGACCATTTGTTTCGCTAGGTAAGACCCTTCTTCCTTGGCTGAGAGCCCTTTAAAGCTGCATTTAAACTACATTTTGGAAATTCAAAATCATGGCACCAATGAAGTCCATTATATGGAGAAAAATCCTGAAATGTTTTCCTCAAAAAACCATAATTTCTTCACGACTAAAGACAGAAAGACATGAACATCTTGGATGACAAGGGGGTGGGTAAATTATTTGTAAATTGTTGTTCTGGAAGTGGACTCCTCCTTTAAGAACGAGAGAAAGCTTTGACGTGCTGTCTCAGCACTTGATGGGTAAGGAACAATCTGAAAATTCCACCTATTGGATTTAAAATGTCCAATGTATTTTAATTAAAGTGACTTTTAACATTAAAAATAAAACGTACATTTCAAACTGTAAAGCTTGTATTACTCATAGAAATTTACTACAGGTGAGATTTTGCCAATAACTTACTTCCTATATGTACAGTACACAATTATGTTCATAAAAAAACTTTGGTTGTAGAACATTCCTAGTGTCCAGACTGACTTACTACAGGTGAGATTTTGCCTTTATCACCTTAATGTACAAACAGTACATATTTATTCTTAGAAAAAAACAAAAAAACAAAACTTAATTCATCAGAAGGGGCTTTTTGGTCATGTTCCAAAGGTTGTAGTACATTCCTAGTCACCAGACTGACTTACTGTAGGTGACATTTTGCCAATATCTTCTTTACTGTATGTACAGTACATCAATATTTTTACAAAATGACTGTAATTTACCAAAAGGTTTGTTTTTCATGTTTCAAAGGTTGTAGTATGTTTGTAGTTGCAAGACTGATTTACTACAGGTGAAATTTTTACAACATCACCCTTACTGTACATACAGTACAAAATTATTCTTAGAAAAAAGTACTGTAATCCAATAATTTTTTTTTTTTTTTACATTTGAAAGGTTGTAGTATGTTTGTAGTTACAAGACTGACTCACTAGAGGTATAATTTGGCAAATTTTTCCCTTACAGTACACAGTACAGTACAGTACACTTATGGTCTTGTCTTCCCTCCAAAATCAACTCCAGTTCATGTTTGTTCATGTTCCTAATGTTCAGTTGCAAGGCGGTTGTCCATACGCAACAACCCAAAATAATTGTCCTTATTGTTAGTTACTGCATAAGACAAAAATAATTGTTTAACATTGCTGTTTTATAATCTATCCAGCTGTTCGTGGAATACCATTTGGATTATACATAAAAGTTGTATTACAGGCATTATTCCCCAAATGTGGGTGTTTTCATCTTTTGATTAAATTATTAAAAGTGTTTTTCAGGACTACTGTCAGGATTGTGTTCTGTTTTGTCTTGTTCTTCCTAGTGTTTTTCCCTTCTGTTTCTAGTGTTATTGGTTTAGTCCTTGTCTCCCCCCTTGGTTTTGTATATATTTGGTTTAGTCCTGCCCATATTTGTACTTCCCCTCGTTTGCTCGTTTGTGACCACTCCCCTGTTTCTGTGTATTTCAGTTTGGTTGTTCCCCCGGGTCCTTGTCGGTGATTGTATTGTTACACTGTGTGTTTTGTCGTGGTTGCTGTTCTCTGCTGTGTACCTTCGTTTTATGTGCTTTTTGGATTGTTTAAATAAACCTGCATTTATTGGATCTCCGCTCTCCTCCTGTTCATTCCCGCACACAACGACGAACGTGACAGAATCACCGACCGCAACGAGAAAGGAGAAGGAAAGATGGTCCGGGCTGAGGAAATTATTGTGAGCATCCGACAGGCGGAGAGGCCGTTGGAGCTATATGTGGAGGAGTTTTTGAGCCTTTACCACCTGGTGAGTTGGAGCGATGCGATGATAAACACGTTTCTTAATGGGGTTAAAGGATGAATCTCTGGTCTTTTCGATCGCTTATGAGGAACGCTGCAAACCGGTTGCAGAGTTTATCAACCATGTCTTTGCTCTTTGTAATTCCAATTTCTGTGTCGATGTGGAAGATTCCGATCTTCCCCCCGATTAATAAACATGTGGCCGCTCCAGCTCACCACCAGCCAGCTTCCTCCACATGCAGTTCCAACGAGCTCGCTCCCTCCGGTCCTCCCTTGTTCACCCCCATTCTCCACAGTTCCTCTATCATCCTCAGCCCGGAGCCCGCGGCCCGCTCCCAAGCAAGTCAAGTGGCAGCTGCATCCCCTGAGTTAAGTCAAGTCAAAGCTGTATCTCCTGAGTCAAGTCAAGTTCCAGGTGTGTCCCCTGAGCCAAATCAAGTTACAGTTGTGTCTTCTGAGCCAAGTCAAGTTCCTGAGTCAAGTCAAGTTGCAGCTGCGTCCCCTGAGTCAAGTCAAGTTTCCGAGTTCAGTCAAGTTGCAGCTGTGTTTCCTAAGTCAAGTCAAATTTCTGCTGCGTTTCCTGAGTCAAGTGTAGCTGCAGCTGCGTTTCCTGAGTCACGTCAAGTGGCAGCTGCATCTACGGAGTCAAGTCAAGTTGCAGTTGTGTTTCCTGAGTCAAGTCAAGCTGCAGCTGCTTCTTCTGAAGCAAGTCAAGTTGCAGCTGTGTTTCCCGAGTCAAGTCAGGTTGCAGCTGCGTCAAGTTGCAGCTGCATCTCCAGTGTCAAGTAAAACTGCAGCTGCGTCTGCGGAGTCAAGTCAAGCTGCGGCTGCGTCCCCTGAGTCATGGCAAGTTGCAGCTGCGTCTACTGAGTCAAGTCAAGTTGCAGCTGAGTCTCCTGAGTTACGACAAGTGGCAGCCGCGTCTCCTGAGTCAAGTCATGTTGCAGCTGTATTTCCTGAGTCTAGTCAAGCTACAGCTGCTGTTCCTGTGTCAAGTCAAGTTAGAGCTGGGTTTCCTGCGTCAAGTCAGAGCTGCTTTTCTTAAAGCAAGTCAAGTTAAAGCTGTGCTTCCAGGGGCAAGTCAAGTCAGAACTGTTGTGTCTGAATCAAGTCACATTACAGCTGCCAACCCTGTTAAGTCGAGTCAAGTCACCTCTGATCCTTATAAACCAAATCAAGTAACTACTGATCTCCACAAGCCAAGTCAAGTCACTTCTGATCCTCATAAGCCAAGTCGGATCATGACTGATCTCCACGAGCCAAGTCAAGTCACTACAGATGTTCACAAGTCAGCTCCTGAGGTCACGCATGTTCACAAACCTGCTCCAGAGCTCACGTCTGTTCAAAAGTCAGCTCCTGAAGTCACTTCTGTTCACAAGTCAGCTCCCGAGGTCACGTCTGATCACAAGTCTACTACAGAGCTCTCGTCTGCTCACAAGTCTGCTATAGAGGTCTCGTTTGCTCACAAGTCTGTCACTGAGATCCTGTCTGGTCTCAAGTCCGCTCCCGAGGCCTCTTCCGCCAGAGAAGCCGCGCTCATGCCCCCAGAGGTGTCAGCTCCGGCTGTAGAGCCTCCTATGGGGGCGGCGTTAACCCAGGAACTCTCTGCTTCTCCCTCTCTTCTGTCCACCTCCTCTATCCCTGCTCTCCCCAGGTCCCAGGCCTTGACGCAGCTGTCCTGGAAGGCTCCAGCGCGCCCTCCAGAGCCGGCTCCTCCTCCAGCGCGCCCTCCTGAGCCCACATCTGTTCAGCCATGGCCATCTGGACTGTTTACGGGGCCATGGCCTCCCGAACTCGCAGACCTGCCATGGTCACAAGAACAATGTACACGGGCATGGTTTCACGGGCCCCATTATCCGCCCTGCACAAGTCTCCAGTCTCCCACCCTCCCACCCCAGTGTATGCGTTATGGCGCGAGTCGTGCCTTTATAAGGGGGGGGGGGGGTAATGTCAGGATTGTGTTCTGTTTTGTCTTGTTCTTCCTAGTGTTTTTCCCTTCTGTTTCTAGTGTTATTGGTTTAGTCCTTGTCTCCCCCCTTGGTTTTGTATATATTTGATTTAGTCCTGCCCATATTTGTACTTCCCCTCGTTTGTGACCACTCCCCTGTTTCTGTGTATTTCAGTTTGGTTGTTCCCCCGGGTCCTTGTCGGTGATTGTATTGTTACACTGTGTGTTTTGTCGTGGTTGCTGTTCCCTGCTGTGTACCTTCGTTTTATGTGCTTTTTGGATTGTTTAAATAAACCTGCATTTATTGGATCTCCGCTCTCCTCCTGTTCATTCCTGCACACGACGACGAACGTGACAACTACTTTGGGAAAACATATTCAAACAATTAAACATTTTCTTATTATGTACATATTTATTGCACACTGAAATTGGTCAACATACATATATCATATATCTTACTGTTTATTACATATTTAATTCTTGTTATTTTTACCATGTTACATGTTTAACACAAATTAAATCCAAATCATCCACATATTTTTTTTTGAGGAAACAAGTACTGACATCATGTGTTCTATTATTCATTATCACTTATGGCTCTTTATGTATGTATGTATGCATTTATGTTTCCACCAGTTTAGGTTGCACATACATAAATCTATCTACACACACCAACACACGTGTTTCAAACTTTTATGCCCGACTCTCCATAGGTATAATGGTTTTTAAACTGTATATTCTATCCCCCAACTCTAACCTTGCCCCTAAAACCTACCATAACAGAAAACTATATGCATTTTTTTTTAATGTACAAAAACAAAAATCTGTATAATTTACAAGGTTGGTTCCTCATAGCATGGCATGGGATGAATAAACAAACAAACAAACACACAGGTATTTTCCATCTTAGTGGGAACATTTACTAGGGGTTACAGGGACCACACATGCACACACAAATTATGCTGTAAAATTAATTGTTTGTTTACCTGAAAAAGTATGTAACTTGGTTGCCTTGCAAAAATGGGTTCAAAGAAATTACAAACCTGAGTTAATACAAAGTAAAAGATAAATCAATAAAAACTCCAAAATATCATGTCCTGTAGCTGGCAAGCTACAAACTTGTAACTACAACCTTTAAAATGTGAAAAAACCTTTTTGGTGAATTAGAGTATTATTTTCAAAAAATAATAAAATTTCACCTGTAGTAAGTCAGCCTTACGCGGATCACTCTGCTGTGGTGACCCCTAAAAAAGGAAGCAAGCCGAAGGAGAGAGAGAGAGTAAGCCAGTCTTGTAATTACAAATATACTACAACCTTTGAAATGTGAAAAAAAACTTTTGTTGAATTACAGTAATTTTTTTCTAAGAATAATTATGTATTGTATCTACAGTAAGGGTGATATTGTCAAAATGTCACCTGTAGTAAATCAGTCTTGTAACTACAAACACACTATAACCTTTGAAATGTGAAAAAAAAAAACCTTTTGTTGAATTACAGTAATTTTTTTTCTAAGAGTATTTAATTTCTGTACGTACAGTAAGGGTGATATTTTAAAATTTCACCTGTAGTAGCCAGTCTTGTAACTACAAACATACTACAACCTATGAAATTAAAAAAAAAAAGTTTTTTTGAATTACAGTAATTTCTTTCTAAGAATAATTATGTACTGTATCCACAGAAAGGGTGATATTGGTAAACTTTCACCTGTAGTAAGTCAGCCTTGTAACTACAAACATACTACAACCTTTGAGATGTAAAAAAAAAAAAAATGAATTACAAAAAATGAATTGGTGAATTACATTTTTTTTTTCTAAGAATAATTATGTACTGTATGTACAGTAAGGGAGATATTGGCAAAAAATTAGCTGTAGCAAATCATTCTCGTCATTCTTGTAACTACAAACATACTACATACTACATACTACAGTCTTTGAAACAAGACAAAAACTCCTTTGGTGAATTAGTTATTTTTTTCTAAGAATAATCATATAGTGTACGTACAGTAAGGGTGATATTGGAAAAATGTCTCCTGTAGCAAGTCAGTCTGGCCACTTGAATGTACTACAACCTCTGAAACATAAAAAAACCCTTTTTTTTCCTAAGAGTAATTATGTACTGTATGTACAGTAAGGAAGATATTGGCAAAATTTCAACTGTAGTAAGTCAGTTTTGTAACTACAAATGTACTATAACCTTTTGAACGTGAAAAACCCCATTTTAATGAATTTCTGTTTTTTTTTCCAAAAAATATTTGTGTACTGTACATACAGTAGGGGAGGTATTGTTTAAGATGACATATTGGCTAAATATTTTCAGTCAGATTGACCACAAGGCATTTACGGCTTTGATAACATAATTTGTATTAATTATTGGACTTCATTTTGTACTGAAACGTAAACTTGCAGACGGTCCCTAAATCAGCCTAGGCGAATATCTGGTGAATATTAACCTAAAACTAACTTTACCGAGCTGGGTGGGATCAATTCCCGCTACAGATTACATTATTATTATTATTTTTTTTTGTTTATCAACTTTTGCTGTATTTTGTGCAACCACCGTTACAACATAGGCACGTATCAGATGAAATGAGGGCCACTATTGTGAAACATGTTGTCAGTCATTGTAGTGAATGTTGGTAGGTGTCTTCAGTAAGTCAATTTTTTGTAGACAGAACAGTTATGTCCACACCAATGTGTACTGTACTATTATACTATATTCTTACTGTAATGCTTTGTTTTGAGCTTGTCCACTTTCGACCACTTCTACAGGTAGATAAAAACAAATTTAAATAGATTGTTCTAGTAGTGTGGCCGCTCATGTGCTTGAAAACATTCAAAAAGACACTAAAGACCATTTCCTCTCTGCCTACAGAGTGAATACATAGTCAGGGATATGTTGTTAGGAAGTGCAGGATTTAAACATTGCTGGGCTGAAGTACAAAGATTAATTTAGAAAAACAGCGGAAATGTCCAAAAATGTTAAAGCCATTAATCACTAGTAAAAATACTGAGCACAATATTTTTTTACCAGTCCTGACTTCTTGCATGAACCCTAGGGTCAGAGGTGGCCAATAGGGATTAAAGATGACCTATTATGCCCCTTTTTACAAGATGTAAAATGAGTCTCTGATGTCTCTTGAACTTTTAGTTCCAAATACCCTACAAGTAAGTTTTTTAGCTTGTTAAAATCGCCACTTTTAGGATACGAGTCAAAACATGCCATTTTTGTGTTTGTCCCTTTAAATGCAAATGAGCTGGTGCTCCTAGAGAAGAGGACGGAGCCTCAGGAGCTCATGCTCCGGTGCTGGCCTTTGCAAATTAACATTCCACTATTAGTACAAGCCTGTTATCTTTACAGAAAACATATTGGGTTTAAACGTAAGTCATTGATTGTGCTGTGCACAATAAAAGAGTGTTTATGAATTACACAGATGGGAGCACGGTGCGATAAAAATAACGACATAGTTGGTCTGGAAGGGGCAGCATCCGTGGCACTTTGGTAGGGATCCCAATTCATCGATACTCCCAACGTGATGTTGAGAGTGACCGACTGGAAGGGAGCATCTCAGTTACCTATGTAACCCTTGTTTCCTGAGGGAAGGAATGAAGAAGTCAAGATCCATCGCCACAGCCGCTGCATCACCGCTGAGCGGCCGGGTCACTGACTTGGCTCCTCAGTGAAAACCTGAATATTAGTTGCATCTGCTGCTTAATTATACTCATGCTGTGATCAGCGAAAGCTAGATGCAGTCATCACATGCTAATGCACATTGGCTTGTTTAGTTACACTCGAAGTAGACTGGTCTGTCTAACGAGGTCCCAATTCGTCGGTATTCCCAACATGAAGTCTCCAGCATTTGTTAATTGTGAATATCGGGTCAACATTGGCCCGACAGACGTGTGCTGATAATCACCTGAACTGAACTAATTTGAATGCATATTACATTATTACCAATAGCGGCACAGTTTGTCCAGGAGTTTATCAGTATTTTACACCTTACCAGTCATTCAGTACCAGTTCCAGATACCCATTTTTACATTATTTTCATTTTGGGTGTAAAGTTCCTTTACAAATTTTATGTTTTATTTTGTTTTTAAATTGATCATTTGTTTAGATTATTTTCATAATATAATTCCCATTCAGAGCATCTAGTGTCTTTTCAACATTGTCTTCTTTTAGCTTGACATAACTGTTCAACTGGGTTTATGGCACCAATAATGAGACTGTCACGTTACCACAGGGATGAGACCAAAGGCAGAGGTAAGGTGCAAAACCAAACAAGAGCTTTATTGACAGGCTTGTAAAATGGAATGCAAGAATGGATGAATTAATGATAAGCTTATCTGACAGTCCTTGTATCAATTGAGCTATAGTAGTGAGTCCATAAGGGGAAAGCCACGATGAGTCCAGGTGATTCACAGGGGAGTCCAATGGAAGAGACACAGAGAGGTCTGGAGCGAGCATAAGGGATGTGAACGGTAGACCAAACGGTGAATGACTGAGAGTGAGGATCCTTTATATGGCATGGCTGATTGGATTCAGGTGTGGAGGATTAGAACTCTGGTGACTGAGAGTGGGTGGACGGTGTTACTGGTGACGTGGCAGGTGGAGGTGGCTGTGGTAAATGCCTGACAGAGACAAAGATACTGTACAATAAACAACACATGATTAACAAAAACAATGAGAACATTTTTTTTAACCAAAAATCATTACAAATAATGACGGAAGCAGCCAATCACAGCACGGAAATGGAGAAGCGCCAAATTGCAGTTCTGAGTCTGCGACCCGTAAGGGTGAGACAACAATAGATAACAAGTCAGAGTCTTCAGCTTTTGAGGCAGCAACAGATACAACCAAGTTCTGAGCCTTCAGTCTGCGAGGAAAGAGATAATCTACGTTCAGAGTCTTCGTCCAGCGAGACAACAACAGATGCAACGTCCTGAGTCTCCATCCTAGAGAGACAAAGCGGATTGACCAAGTTCTGAGTCTCTAGCCCAGAGAGGCAGAAGACACACAGACATTTGCAACAAGGTTAAGCTCCGGCGAGCAAACCTTCACTTCAGGTACGTTTGCTTGCGTCTTCCAAGCTAAGGACCTTCAGCACCTACTCCAGGGCCACATCTGCGTGTTCCAGATCTTAGGACCCTTTGGTGCTCCAGGAGAACAGCATCCTACACTGCTTCATATTCAAAACTTTTGAAACAAATTCCTGCTCCCTTCCCCACTGTACTGCCACCAGCACAACCAGTGGAAGAAGTCGCCGCCACCGGACTGCTCATCAACCACAGCGAACCTAAATATCACTTCCAAACCTCTTCCAAAGACCTTGGCATTGTTATATATTATTAGTATATGATTTTCTAATTTACATTAGATAATGATATAGCTGGTTGCAGCTGCAAATCTTACAGGTATTTGTTTGATGCATAATAAGGTTCTTCACCTTATTTGTTTCAGAGTAGCAACAGTTTATCTTTCCAGATAACGTAACTCTGACATAGCAACACCCACCATAATCACTTGCACTTTATGCATCTTATGCACTTCATTCCTTTTCATTCATGGTATTCATTTAGTAGTTGTTGATTACTCTTGTCTATCTTTTGTTAAGATCAGGTTCAGTTCCATATGGGTTACTTACTCTAAGCATGCAAGTTCATAACACAGTATGTAAAACTATGTGAAAAAAACATTCACTACTCAATCAAAACAGTAATTACAACTACAAGCCAAGTATACTTTCAATACCTAATTATATTTTTTAAGTATACCCTGATCACGTGCACGTATAGGCTAAATAAACTGCTTAAGGGGTGTTTCCTGTGTTTACCTTTCTAATTTAATTCTTATTCTTATATTTTTCTTTTCTATATCATAATGTCATCATATTTTTTTTTTTTGTCAGACCACTTGTAAAAATGTAACTCTGAGTCTCTTAATCAACAACACACATACAGTAATGGGAAAATTTGTACTGTTAAAATTGATATACGCCATACAGAAGTGCAGCCTTGTTCAATCATTGTCATTTGTACCATAGCCATAATTTACATCTGGAAATACTTACAGATTTCACTATACTGACAACATGGCTAAGCATTTTGACTATCTTGTTTGTGGACTCAAGGACTTGTGATTTTGATGTCACTGATATGTTCATTGAAACAAATAGTTGCTTTTGAAAGATGAACTAAGGACTTTGAGCAAACGACAGGTTTTTGCAGGTAATACATTGTGTGGTGTTGTGTACCAAAGTGACTTGCAGATTCTTTTGTAAATGGAAAAAGTCCCTTTTGCATCATGTTTTCTTATCTGCACAAGCGGCTTCTGTTATTTTCTAATACTAGTGACGTGCATAAAAATAAAAGCATTGCCAAATGTTTATAGAACCCAAAATATGATCAAACTATCATTCTCCAAGGCCATTTCATTCAAATCTGCTGCACTGGAGAAATTCAGAAAAATTCTGACATAAAACCAAAAAACAAACAAACAGGTTTTTGTAGTGGTAACTATAAATTAACCATGGCTTTGCTACACTAACCATATTTTAACTAAGGATACAACAATACAGTTAGCCCACGGTTCAATACATACCTTGGGTTTTTATAACCACGGTTTTCGATTCTGTTTGGTTCAGCATGGCACATCAGAGTGTTTTATGTGATTTGCCATTTAAAATGCACTTAAAAACAATCAAACATGTCAGTGAAGTTGGTACCCCATAAAAAGAAATAATCACCAAAATTATGCCATTAGTTTGTGCTACGTTTGTGTTGATTTGTGCCGCAAAAATTCTTCCAAATCTCTCCAACCCGGTGCCGTACCATACCTGGTATCTCCGAGCCCTTCTTAAATATAATGGGAAAAATACTTGTTTGGGACTGTTATGTAACTCTCCACCCCATATCGTCTAAATCGCTCCAAAAGGTGCCATTCGTTTGTGCTCCATTTGTGCCAGTTTGTGCCGTTAAAACAAACGTATCTAATTCTCTTCCTTAGAAATAACAAATACAATACGGGGCAGTGACGTCACTCTCCACCCCACTTCGTCCAATTGTTTGTGCTCGATTTGTGCCGTTAAATTAAACCATGTAATCATGACCTTTTTTTGAAATATAACAAAAATTTCACTGTCCGCCCCATTTAGCGCCACTGCAGAGTTTAAAAATAAATAAATAAATAAAAAAATAGTGTTTGTGCTGCCTTAAAGTTTTAAATGTAGTCTTTTCACGTTTTCTTTTCAAGTTAGTTTTCACTAAGTTCATATTTAAAGTTCACTAAATTTAAATTTCAAGGCAGCATGAACAATAACTTTAACAAAAAAAATAAATTTTAATTCGTTTTGTTATAATATGCTCGATTTGTGCCTTTAGAATATTACACATTGATTCTTCACGAATATTCGTTAACATAAATATATATGCATGGTATGACTGCATTTAATAGCTAATATGGTAACGTTTTTCTGTCTGACTTACTGCACTGCATAAGAAAACAAAAAAGGACTGTGGAAAAAGGGCTTAAGCTATAGGCTACTGAATGTGCGCATGGCAGGACAAATTACCGGTCATTGAAAAAAGACTACAAGAAATTGATAGATACTACTGTATCTACATATCAATGAGGTAAAACTATATTTGTATATTTTAATGAATGTTGAAAAAAAAAATCTAAACAATTTAATGAAAACTAATGTTTTGTTGATGTGAGTCCACACAAATAAAAGTAGACTCTTTGCAGTTCTGAATGATGTATTACTCTTATCTTTATGACCAAAAATGATGGCGTTGATATTAATTAAAAAATTGCAAGTGATCTTGCTGGCACCTCCATGTCAGAGCACTGTAGCTTCCACACTCCGCACGCTTGGTCGGCAAAAAATAAAAATAAAATTAACAAACATAAAATGTTCCAAACATATTTCTAAAATAACTTAAAGAAACTAAAATAAATACAGCCACTTTGCCATTAAAAATATTAACAAATATTTGTGGGAAATCGATGTTTGATAAAAAGTTAGTGTTCATGCTGCCTTGAAATTTAAAATTAGTCAACTTGAAATATGAAGTTAGTGAAAACTTGGAGCTGACTAAATTTAAAATTTTAAGGCAGCACGAACACTAACTTTTTTTTTTTTTAACTCTGCAGTGGCACTAAATGAGGTGGAGAGTGAAATTTTCGTTATATTTAAAGAGAGGTCATGGTTACATGGTTTCTTTTAACGGCACAAACCGGCACAAATTGAGCATAAACCAACGGCACCGATTTGGAAAGATTTGGATGGCATGGGGTGGAGAGTGACGTCACTGCCCCGTTTTGTATTTGTTATTTCTGAGGACGGGAAATAGATACAATGTAAATTTGAACGGCACAAGTGGGCACAAATCAAGCACAAACGAATCGCAACATTTTGGAATGATTTAGAATGCATGGGGTGGAGAGTGACATTTGCATGCCAAGCCACTCCCCCATACATACGGATATATAAGTTGGCGGCGTGCATCCACTCATTCAGGTTTTTGCTGAGGAACTGTGAAGCATCCCGGCATTTCACCAAATATTAGTAGTCCAGGATTGTATCGTCTTCATCCCCTCCTTCAGGGAACGAGGGTTACGAGAGTAACCTAGACATTCCCCCTTTAGTCAGTCACGTCACGTCGACTGATGTCTATGGGGCCCCACTGGAAAACACCACAAGCCCACCAGGGGTGCCAGATTTTCTGAAGCAAACCGTTGGGGGGCAGAGCACAATGACAGGATATAGGTCATGTGGAATACATTTTTTTTTTTGAAAAACATGGACAAGGCTAATGAGAGATAATGCCACATCCGGAGGGGGCAAAGAAAACCCCCTACTAGCACAGTAGCGAACTAATCCACCTAGTTCGAACTGGAGGGCATAAAGGACCCAGAGTTTACCATGGGGAACAACTGGGAAAAAGCACATGGATCCGAAATGGAATGGCGCAGCAAGCCGACACTGAGCCGTCCTCCCGCAAATTACCTGATTTTATCTTAAAGGTTAATGAAACCCTGGACTACTTTTTCAGAGATTTTAGCAGAGATGTTCGTGTTGCACATCATAGATGACAATGTTAGCATCCGTTAATTTTGATTGTTGGAGGAAACTGGTTAAATGATACTGTTTGAACCATCTGAACCAGTTGACTCTCCCCTCTTCCCCCTCTGCAGCACTTTTTAAAACTGTGGTGAGAACTAAACAGTGCTGAAACAAGGGGGTTTCATGACCCTTTAACACACAGGAGGAAACAGGCTCAGTGCGGAGGTTGTTTTTTATATTTCCTAGCTCGGGAACAGACACAGTCTTTATAGTATGGTATCTAGGTGAAAGAGTCTCTATGTGCTGAAAATTAACTGATTTCTGTGATTTCTGTGACGTGACGGTCAGTTTTTACCCAGTCTGTCTGCTTCCTGACCTGGTCCCCAGTTAGGGCGTTTTCACACCTGCCTCATTTAGTTCGGTTGAATCGCACTAGAGTTCGTTTTCTCTCTTCGTTTGGTTCATTTGGGCTGGTGTGAATGTAGCAATCGCACTCGAGTGCACACCAAAAGCGGACCAAAAAAGCGTACCGAGACCTCCTTGAAGAGGTGGTCTTGATACGCTTTCAAACGAACACTGGAGCGGTTCGTTTGTGGTGAGAACATTATCCGAACTCGAACAGACCCAACTGCAAAAAGTACTGCACCTTTTTGGACTAATCCAGCTGCTGTAATCAGCTGCGCTGTGCATTATGTGATGAGGACAAGTATTTGTTGACAGTTAGCACTTTAGCAACATAGCCCCATGGCAGCTCGCGGACAAACTTGGAGTTGTGAGAAGGTGCGGAGCCTCATAGAAATTACAATCATAGAAATTACAGGGATACAGTCAGCCAGCACAGTCGTCCCTCCATACGCCCTGCTGCATGGGCTTTGTAACTATAACCGGAACCAAACAATGTACAGGACTCCCTGAGAACGATTCCAACTTACCACTGTTGTTTGAAGAACTCGTGAAAAACAGGGCAGAGGGAGAAAACAGCGGAGCGAGAGAGAGAGAGAAAAAAAGAAACGCGAATAGAAAGTGAATGGCAAGCTAAACAGCTAAATGAAAGCTAATGCGCTGCATGCACACTGTACTCGCTGTTACAGATTAAAAGTGAACGATCAAATTAGTCAGATTAATTTTATGAATAATATCAGAAATTTGGTGGTGGTTAAGATATAATTATCACTACAAACAACAGAGAGGGATAGTGCAAGAGAGATTTTAACAGAAAAACGAAGGTTACAGGAACTACAAGCACAAGCCAGAGTGGCAGCACGGCAGACAGGAACAGGAAGCAGCGACAGGCAATAAACAGCTCTCCCACAGCCAAGGAACTCCACAGCGAGGTAAAGACTTTATCTTCTTAATGTTCGACTCGGAAGGCGTGCTTGGTGCGATTGGCTCCGAAGCAGAAATCTGAATGAGTGGATGCAGTAGCTTGGCATACAAATTCCATTTGCCAATGTTCATTGGCCTTTTCTTCTTAAGCTCAGAGGTGATCGGACTCCCAAGTAAGACCCCATAGACGTCAGTCAACGTAACGTCAAACGCGCATCAGAGGGGATTTAGAAGTGGGTATACGCAAAGCTGACTGATAAAGAAATGGGTATACGCAGGTACTGCACTACACCACTGCATATTACCCTTAACACAGGCGTAACTCCCTTCAAACTTTATCTGGAATGTCACCTTTTCTGTCACTGCAACTTCTCGAACAGGTGAACACACACACACAAACACACACACACACACACACACACACACAAATGAAATCGTTTGCCTGATGAAAAAAGTATTTAAAACAGGTTCATATTTTAGAAAATGTAGTTAATATTTGCATCATTATTGATTTATCTCATCCATCTGCGACCCACCCGCAAATAATTAGAATGCATTTTTTTATTAACTTGCATTGGAAACATTTTCAAATACGCCGTCATTTTTGCTCATAAAGGTGAAAGTAATACATTGTTCAGAACTGTAAAGGGTCTACTTTTATTTGTGTGCACTCACAATATCAACAATACGTGCTTTTATAAAATAAAGAAAAAACAAACAGGATGCGCTTATTTCAGTTTCAGTTTTGAGTAGGAGTGCTTCTGATAAGCCAAAACTCCGCAAATACTAGCCTCACTGACTTGATAAACATATCTGTAGAAAGCTTTAATTTACTACTTTGAAATGAAATAATTCAAATCAAAAACAAAAACTCTTTCACTATAAAATCCCTAAAGATGATTTCTCTCTAAAGACACATCCAATGAGGAGATGGCGAGTCAGGACCAACTTCATCTTTCCTGTCATCTCTCTACTGTCCTATTGCAACAAAAAGCCCAAAAAATAAGTTAAAAAATAATATTAATAATCCAAATATCGTCTTACTATTTCACATTCGGGGTAATCACTTTTGCCAGTAAACCAGAGAAGTCGAGGGCAGCCCTAACATTAAGTGTTTGTCTTGAACTAGCTCAGTTTGGCTCAAATGTCAATCTTCGCCCATGCCTTAGATCAGTGGTTCTCAAAAATGAAGTGACGGAAGGGGTACAAGAGCACAATACTGAAATGTACAGTTAATTAAATTATACCGCACTCTTAAAGTAGCACAGAGGAGCATAGGCACTGAGCTTACAAACTCGGATACTGTGTATTGCTAGTTGACTAATTACGAAGGCCAGTAACATTACTACTGATCCTAGACAGACTGTTTGTCCCATTACTGTATAGGAAGGGTTACAGGGCCATCAAGTCCAAAAAAACCAGATTAAAGTACAGCTTTTTTCACAATAGTTGCAGCTGCTCTCACACCCACTCCATCTGTATTTTTATAGCCATTTAAGGCATAGAATTGTTTTAATGATAACTTATTTTTCAATGAACATAACCCATGGAATTTAGCTTTTGTATATAATACGTATTTTTTTAGTATGATGGTTGTATATCTTAAGTGAAAATATTGTAATATATCTAAAAAAAAAAAAAAGGAAGCCACGGGGAGGAAAGAGGAAACTAGAAAGAGGAACGCTTAAAAGTTTTATTTATAAAATAAACATATTTGTTATAGTTTTATCTTTTTAATCAGAATACTTACATTAGTTTTTGATTTTTGATTCTTGGTCACTTGTTGCAGAGCTTTTGTGGTGGAACAATGGTCTTTTTATCATGTGTTTTTTTTGACAACATTTGTCAAATAAAAAAGGGAAAACCTCAAAAAGGACTAGATAAAAAAAAAAGTTTGTCAAGACAAACTTTAAGTTGGATTGAGAAAGCCAGACCAGAAAGTTTGAAAAGTTTTTAAAAGTTTTAAGTTCAATGGTTTTCAGTTTGAAATATTTTGAAGTTTAAAGTAGCAAAACATTAGTTTGAATGCAGTCTTTCAAATAGATGTTTTTAACATGATTAGCAAGTTACTAGTATGTTGCTAGTCTGTTTCTAGCATGATTAGCATGTTACTAACATGTTACAAGCATGATTAGCAACTCAGCAAACATGCCCGTTTGGGGCCCACGTGGACCCACTGCAGGCAAAAAAAATCGAACCCATGTGGGCAGCCCGCTGTGGGCAATGATATCGGCATGAAATGCGGGGCACATGTGGGCCCCACACTATGGGGCCCAAGTGGGACAGCCCAAAAGTGTGGGACAGCCCAATGGGGCCGATTGTGGGCCCATAACAATTCCCATAGTATATCCACACTGTGGGCTGGGTGTGGGCACAGTGGGGAAAATGTGGGCATGCTGTAGGCTGGGTGGGGGCACCTGTGAATGGCCATTGTGGCCTTAACAAATAACAAAATTAGTTTGCTTTTACTTTGTACCTGCACAATGCCACAATATTACTATTAATGAATATGCAGAATAACTGCATGCTGAAAGTAGAAGTAATAAATTAAGAGTCATAAATTTCAAATACTTTCATTTATTCACAGCCACGTTAAAAAAAAAAAAAAAAAAAAAAAAAAGGCAGAAAACACTACTGTTTAAAAGTTTAGGGTCGGTAAGATTTGTCAGTGTTTTTGAAAGAACCCTCTTATGCTTACCAAAACTACATTTCTTATCAGCAGTCTTGAAAACTGTTGTGCTGCTTTATATTTTTGAGGAAACCATGATATATTTTTTCAGGATCCTTTGAATAATGCTTTTAAAAGAGCAGCATTTATTTGAAATAGGATTTTTGTGCAACAATGTAAAAGTTTTTATCAATTTAACGCATCCTTGCTGAATAAAAATAATTTCTTAAACATTTAAAATGTAATATTTATTTCTTAGGATTTAAAAAAAATAATAATAATAAAATACTGACCCCAAACTACTGAACAGTGGAATGTATTAAATAATTTTATAGGACAGAACAATGATCAATTAGACTAAATCAACTAAATCAGAACGTTAAGTAGATTATAAATCAGTTCCCTAAGGGGCAACAGTAGAACTCTGCATGATCGCTGATCTTCTGCTCCTTCCACCATCCCAAGTGTCTTATACTGCGGAGGCATTTTAATAGATGTTTCCATTTCAGATGCTGTGGCCAGCCTACTTTTTGTTCCATCATCTAAGTGAGAAAGAGAAGAACAATTAAAATGTAAATATATATATATAAAAACCCCTAAATAATACAACATTGTCTCAGTGTTTTTGTCAATACTACAAAAGTCAATGGCATCCAATGTTGTTTTCATTGTACAGACAAAAGCAGTTGAAATGTTCTTCTAAATCTCTCTTATATAAGAGAGATTTAGAAGAACATTTCAACTATATACATACATATATACATATACATATATATATATATATATATATATATATATATATATATATATATATATATATATATACACATATATATATATATATATATATATATATATATTTTTAACAACAACAGAGTGAGTAAAGGATGACAGAACCTTAATTTTTGGAGGAAGGTGCATTTTAAGAAATTACTAATGACTTTAACTTGATGCATGAATGTGCAACTTTAAATAAACTTAAACGCACTTGCATAAAGATGCAGCGACCTGGTGGCTCTTTGTTTAGCTGAAGTTGACAAGCCAAAGGGAGAGGGAGAGAGAGAGAGAGAGAGAGAGAGAGAGAGAGACAGAGAGAGACAGAGAGAGAAGAAAAAAAAAATTAGTGAAATATAACAATACAACTTAAAAAGAATTTAGGTTTTGACTAATCACCTTTGAGAAGAGATGCAGGATCACTTACAGCAGTGGTGTCCTGAAGAACCAACATCCGACAGAGTTCAGCTCCAACCTGTCCACACGCCTGCTTGGAAATCTGTGGTAATCCTTAAGACCTTGATCAGCTGGTTCAGCTGTACATGATTGGGGCTGCAGCTAAACTTTGCACTCAAGACTAGATGGAAATCAGTACTCAAAAGAGAAAGAAGACAAACATTACATTAATGATATAAAACAAACAAACAAACAAACAAACAAATAAATAAATAAATAAATAAATAACACTATGTGCAATAATATTTGAGAATGTAAACGGAAGAAAAAATAAATAAAAATAAGTCAAGCATTACACAGGTTACAGTTTTTAAAAAAATAAAAAAAAAATAAAAATAAAATTCCAGATGGCTAATTACATATGACAGTGATAATCTTTATGGCTTGTAACACTTCCCGTGTTACCAGAGTAATTTCTTTGTTTTTACTGAATAAAAGAAACAACCACCGAGCTGATTCTGTGTGATCTTTGTTTATTCTTTTCTTTAGTGCTCAAATTTAACTTAAACCCTCTTATTAAATCAACAGAAACTTCAGAAACTTAAAGCAATTGACTTCAGAAACAGAAAAAGATAGAATAATGAACAGTTCAGTGTCTTTGGAGTAGTAAAAAAAAAAAAAAAAAAAAAAAAAAAAAAAAAGAATAGCACTTCCCCAAACGTTGCCGGTTTAGTCCAGTGCAGGGGTGCTCAACCCTGGTCCTGGAGATCGACTTTCCTGCAGAGTTCAGCTCCAACCCTGACCAAATACACCTGAAGCAGCTAATTAGAATCTCAAGGAGCACTTGATAATTACAGACAGGTGTGTTTGATTATGGTTGGAACTAAATTCTGCAGTAAAGTCGATCTCCAGGAACAGGGTTGGGGACCCCTGGTCCAGTGTGTAGAAAAACATTGAGTATGCTGAAAATAAAGTGGTTTTGGGGCAACAATCCAACTTCAGCTTTCCTCCTTTTCAGGTCAGCATACAAAGTCCTTTTGTGCATAAATGTCTAGCTGCTATAAACACTCTCCTTTCTTTTAGAGCAGTGTAAAAACAAGCTCAGACATATAAAGATATTAAAGTGCCCCTATTATGCCATTTTAAAGGTTGCTAATATTGTTTCATGAGACTCCTAAAACAGGTCTACATGTATGCAAGGTCAACAAACACTTCAGTTTTCTCCAAAAATAGATTTAATTTTACCCCATTTCTAAATGATTCGTAAACGACTCGTACGAAGCAGTTCGAAGAATCAGTCTCTCTAAACCCCTCCTTTCCGTGAGCCCTCACTGCTGTGATTGGTCAGATGGTGCAGTCCTTTATGATTGGTCTACCGCGTACAGCGTGTCGGAAAACGAAACACCCATTGCCATAACTGACTGACAGCCCTGATACTTGTCAATACATAGAAAAGATGGCATCGATTTTACCATAACAATTCCAGCCAGAGTCTGAGGATGAAACGGCTGAAGTGGCTGATCGATAAGTTAGCACGGACTACCGTGGAAAGTGCTCGCAATTTGCTTTTGTAACCGAACCAGGCACACCTCTATGTTGTAAACTTCAGCAATGTATAATGCATTATAGCGGCTTTACACCGAATGCGGAAAGCGCTGCTCTGCCGCTGGGTTCAGTTCAGCCCTTCAGAGCGCAGCGGCAAAAGTTCATTTGAACAACTCATTTGAACTTTGTCTGTGGTGTGCGCGCTTCACTGCGCGTCCGCTTTGGTCGAAACCGAAACAAGCCGTCCTCGCACGGTGGAAGGCATTGAAATGAACGGGTTTCATAGCACAGCGCGTTCCGCATGCGGCGTGAAAGCCGATTCGTGCGCCATCCTTTATCATTACTCCAACGAATGAGACAGACAGACAGTCAAGCTGCATCAATCACAAATTGTCAGACTACAACAACAGTACAACAGAACTACAGAAGCGTGATGGTTAACATGACGTGCAGTGCTGTTACACAACATAACGTACACAACTACGTATTTTGAACGATCGCCAGAAAATACAATCTTTGTAGATTCATCATCTTTTGGAAGTGAATATAAAACAGTTTTACTCACAGCGTATGATACAGCGTCTTCCGTATAATGTACGTGTAAATTTCCATGTGACAAAAACCATATGGAAATGTTACTGTTTATGGGCGGGCAAGTTGTTTGCGACGTAGAACGTGGGCGGACATTAAGCAAATCTGTTACTTCGTGACGTGTGGCCGTAACAGAAAAAGATTTGAAATCCTGACGACTCGTTTAGGCAAATGTGAGTCGACTCTTTTTTTTGATAGACAATAACTTTATGTATCATGCACTGTCGGCTTCACAACTTTGCAGATAGTTTATGTTCACATACAGCTACATGACACACTGCATGAAAGGACATATTAGAAAACGCATAATAGGGGCACTTTAAGGAGTCCTTTAGATTGAGCTAAAATCACAAGGTTTCTCAATCAGGACTCTGAGATTTTCTGGAAGCTAAAAGGTAACACAACCACATGCTCCCTCTACCAAACGAATCTCCTTCTTCTCTGTAGCAGCTACTTTTATATCCTGTATGAAAGCTCTCTAGAGCTCTCTAGTGCCCTGTAGGATTACTACAACCACTCTAGTCATACAGAAATATAGGAAAATAAAATACAAGTAACTTGGGACAGGTCACAGGCTACATACTGATTCACTAGCTTTGTTTGAGACGCACCCGTACTCTACTCTAAGGAGAGTCTCTCTCTCTCTCTCTCTCTCTCTCTCTCTCTCTCTCTCTCAAAGATATTATTGATATCGTATGATATACCATTTTAAGCAACAATAACATGACAGTAACATGACTGTATCTTTGTAAGAATCTTTAAGCAAATGTATATTGTTTGCGAAACTGTCCTAACGTTAACAGTTACCAGTCAGCGCAGAGAATTTACCGATGTCTATCATGATATGACATATCATGATATCTAACGATATGTAACGAGATTTTATAAGCGTGTAGCCAAGGTATTGTATTGTGCTATATATAAATCCCCGTCTGTGTTGCTATTTAAGACTTTAAAACAAAGAATAGCTCCTTCTTGCTCAGCTATTATTAATTCATCGCGTAAACAGCAACGGAAAACGACAATAAACCAAATTAACACCAAAATGGGCGTAAACTAATTAAATTCAGTGAATTTAATTGCAATTTTAAGGGATATATTATCTCAGAGATTAACGTTACCTCAGAAAATGGCTATTCGGCCGTTATAACCGTTTGTCGTTTAAACAAGTGACAACAATACACTTGTAATCAAATTTACCACTAAAACTTAATTTAATTCCTATTTTTTAATTCACAACCATTTTGATGAATTTTAATAGAAAATTCAGAAATTAACCAAGAAATTTAAAATCTTACGTTACCTGATTGAGTAAAGCCTAGGCGGTACCAATCGAATGAATGACCGCTCATTAACGATGCAGAGTTCCAGCAGTTCGAGTTCTCATTGGCTAGAATTAATCACGTGCTGAAGAGCTGACATGCCATTTAATGTATTATATCATTAAATATTTATTTTTCCTTTTAGAAATATTTAATAAATGATTACATCACTAATCAATACCAGCTATAACAATGAATAAATTAACAAATCAATGATCTGATTATTCACATGATTTAATTGTCTCAAATAAATTAATTTCATTTAATGATAGCCTACAATGTATTTATTTACAAATATAAATACATTATTACAACAAAAACTGTTTTTGAAACATACATACATGCGCATATATATATATATATATATATATATATATATATATATATATATACACATTCATACATACAGTTTCTGTAATTTTTTTGGATTTTTTAACTACTTCAAAATGTTAATAATTTTAACTAAATAAGAGGGATCATGGAAATTGCATGTTATATAGCTGTTTATATATACTCCACAAGACAAAATAATATTTGCATTTATAAAAATCACTCCATTCAAAAGTTTACATACTCTTGAATCTTAATTCTGTGTGTTGTTTCCTGGATAATCCACAACTGTTTTTTAAGTTTTGTGATAGTTTTTTTATGAGTCCTTTGTTTGTCCTGAGCAGTTTAGCTGCCTGCTGGTCTTCAGAAAAATAAAAGATAAAAACAGTCGTGGATCATCCGGGAAACGAGACACAGTATTAAGATTGAAGGGTATGTAAACCTTTGAACGGGTCAAAGGTAATTTCAGTTATTATTTTGTCTTGTGAAGTATATATAAACATCTGTCATGTTAAATGTTACTAAATAAAAAATAACATACAGTTTTCATAATCCCTGTTATTTTGTTAAAATTATTAACATTTAGTATGTTCTGCAAGGGGTATGTAAATTCATGAGTACAACTGTATTAAATTTTTGTTATGGACAACTTATTGTTTACATTTTACTGCCATTGACACAGAAATGCAATTTTAATGTAACATTTGCATGTAGATATAAAAATGATTTAAAAAACAACAATTTTGATTAGAATCCAATCACAGAACATCTTTGAAAAGTTTAGTTTTAGCTGTCCTTTGCTGTTAACAAGATGGACTGCCCACAGAAAATCCCCATTAGGCCCCAATTGAGCAAACTGGTATGGGCCCCGCATGGGCTAGCCCACAGGGGGCCCACTGCGGGCTTGCCCACAGAAAACTATCATGGGGGCCCAAACTTGCTCTGCCCACACTGTCCCACAGTAAACCCGCAGTGGGCCTGCGCGGGCATGTTTGCTGGGAAGTTACTAGCATGATTCTAGCATGATTAGTATGTTAATAACATGTTGCTAGCATGATTAGCTAGTTGTTAACATGTTTTTAACATAACTAACAAGTTGTTAGCATGTTGCTAACATATTTCTAGGATGATTAGAAAGTTGTTAGCACATTGCTAGCACGATTAGCAAGCTGCTAGCTTGTTGCTAACATGTTTCTAGCATTACTAGCATGTTAATAGCATGATTAGCATGTTACTAGCATGATTAGCAAGTTACTAGCATAGGTCTAGCGTGATTAGTAGTTGTTAGGCTTGGCTAGATAGATAAATAGATTGGAAATATTAGAATGGAAGTTTGAATTGATTAGAAATAGTACATAGAAAGGAAGTCTTGATTTAGTCTCAAGGGATTCTGGGAGTTTAAGTTGGAATTTTGACAGTTGGAGTTTGAATAGTGTTGGCTCATTTGAACATTTAGTCAATGTATGGGATTTTTATGATTTTTAATGTGTAATTTTATGAGAACTATAAGTAGCATCAGTTAGAAAAGAGACAGCAACCTGAGTCAGATCACTCTGAAGAACTGGGCTGAGTTTGGTGGTTCTAGCATGAAAACAGATCACTAGGTTGGCTCTCTCAAGCCAATAAAATATAATAATTTTGTTACTACTAATGCAGCTGTTGATTACTATTAGAACTGTCTAATTAAAATGACTGCCTTTTTAAATACTGTTTGAACATGTCTGTAGGATCTCATGTTTAAATTCACAGAATGGTCAGCTCATATCAAAATCCTGGAAGTGGTATGGAACCAGACCTTCCATCACTCCACCTACCCTTATTACAATGGCAGGAAATAGAGGAGAAGGAAGAATGTAGAAAAAGAGAAAGACGAGTGAGAGGACAGTCAGGAATGAGAAGCCAGAGAAAGAGAAGAAAGAAGACATTAAAGCAACACTCCACTTTTTTGAAAATAGGCTTTTTCCAACTCCCCTAGAGTTAAACAGCTGAGTTTTACCATTTTTGAATCCATTCAGCCGATCTGCGGGTCTGGCGGTAGCACTTTTAGCATAGCTTAGCATAGATCATTGAATCTGATTAGACAGATAGCATCTCGCTCGAAAATGACCAAAGAGTTTCAATATTTTTCCTATTTAAAACTTGACTCTTCTGTAGTTACAGCACTGCAGAATATCATTGCGCCTGCTGCACCCATGGTATGGCAGCAAAGTTCCTTGATTATTACGTCGGAATGAAAGTATAGTTCCTAGCCATATCGTTCTAGAAAATCGCAACTTTTCATTTTTCGTCAGTCTTAGTACGCAATGTAACTACAGAAGAGCCTTTTTAGATTTCTTGTATGTAGCCATCTGATAATAAAGGCTATTTAATTTGCAAGAGTGCCATGGTCATATTGAAGTTTTCTTTGATGGACTGTGGTAAACCCTAGACCATAGAGTACCTTGACCATACAGCAACTGGATCCTGAGACACAATCTCTACTATCTGACTTTGTTTGAAGAGCATGCTTGTTTTTCAGTTACTAAAGACAAGACTGAAAGCAGAACGACCCACAAACAAGCAGAAACTCAAGGTGGTTTCAGTGAAGACCTAGCAAAGTATCTCCAGGGAGGAAACTCAGAATACGATGTTGTCCATGGGCTCCAGGCTACAGTTATTGACTGCAAAGTATTTTCATCCAAGTATTAAAATTGTACTTATATTTACAATTATGTCTCTTTGTACAAATACTACTGAGCCCCGGAAAATGGAGGTTCTTTGCTTAAAATGTCTGACTCCTAAGTGGTAATTGTCATAATTTTGTGGATAATAAATATGACATCTTAAAATTAAGCTAAAAGTCTGCACTTTAATCACATCGTGATTGTTTTATTTTAAATCCTTTGTATAAAGGTGGTGTATAAAGGCAAATGCACAAACGCTCAGTCAGTGTCTCAATACTTCCGGACGTGACCGTACATTGAAAATGAAGTCTTCTTAAAAGATTAAAAGAATAAAATAAAAGATTTTGTTCTTGTCAAGATTTTACAAGATTTTATTCTTGTCACAAATGTGCAGCTTGCAATTACATATGGAGAAAGCAGTCATCTTTTAGGAGTTGTGTGATTATAGACAGTTCACCACCTGTCCTAGCAGACTTAGTGAAACACATGAAATCATCATCCTCTCTACTGCACCGCAGTTTTTAAAAGACTTGTTTGACACCATGGCACTAGCATACTTTCTGTTGTGAATATTTCTTTAGCCCAGGGTTGTGTTTCATCTTTAAACAAGCAGTGGTTTCTCATTTAATTAAAAAAAAACCTGGCCTTAAGGTTTCAGAGCTGAACAATGAGAGAATGATGAGAATGATGTCCTGGACAAACTGTAATTGGGTTTCAGAGCCGGTCATTGTACCGAGATCTGCTAAACGTGTTAAATGACATACTATTACCGGTTGATTCTGGCATGGCTGCAGTTTTAATTATGTTAGATCTCAGTGCTGCATTTGACATGGTAGATCATTCGATTTTTTTAATTGGAGTGTGAGGTGGGGTTTGGGGGAATGGCCTTGAAATGGTTTTACTCCTATATTAAGGAAAGGACATTTTTTGTTAATTTGGCAAATGTACTGGCTTCTTATCCAGCAAGCTAAACACTTCTACTCAATAAACAGACTTGACACCCAGAAGTGGTAGTTCAGATGATTTACTGAGTAAAATGTGTAAAACTGTAAAATAAAACAAAAAGATTGTATAAATAAACTGTAACATGAAAAATGTTGAATCCAAATTTGTCCAACATGAGAATCATGCAAAATGTTAACACAGTATAAATGCACTGGGAGATAAATGCTTATAATACATGCTGATAGACAAACAGAATAACATAAATCAATGCTAATCAAACTTTACTTACAGGCAGTGCCTCGTTAAGTGCTGTAAATATGATGGAATGATGCAACAACATAAAAATGCGCTACCCTGTGCTGCGCACGCTATTCTTCTGAACCTGGAAACTGAACAATGTAAATTCGAGTGGTAGAATACAAAATGGCCAGTAGGGGGAGCAAAAATGCTAAAACAGGCAGAGCCACAACAGAAAATGTTTCATCCTCTGTGGCTCACTTAAAATACAGCCTTCCTCAGGGCTCAATTTTGAGCCCTACACTGTTTTCTTTATATATGTGCCCGTTGGGGTCTATCTGCCGTCAACACATCTTGTATCACATGTATGCTGATGACATACAGATTTATCTTCCGCTTAAGGTTGGAAATGAGCAGTCTTTACAGTCCCTGTTGCAATGTCTAGATGAGATTAAAGGATGGCTCTCAAATCATTTTCTTCATCTTAATGAAAAAAAAATCTGAGATCATAATATTTGTTCCTTCTAAGGCTAAAGAGAAGATAGCCAATGCTTTTGCCCCCTTAGAAATGACAGTGAAAGATAGTGTGATAATTCTTGGCATCATAATAGATTCATCAACAGATTAGTTTGGTTGTAAGAAGCAGTTTTTATCAGCTTATTGTAGTTCATGCTTTTATCATGTCATGACTGGACTACTGTAACTCACTTTATGCAGGGATCTGTCAACGACAACTATTGCAGCTTATGCAGAATGCCGCAGCTAGGCTTCCGACTGGCACAAAAAAAGGGAACACATTACTCCGGTGCAATCATCTCTCCACTGGTTACCAGGTACAGGATTGATTTTAAGATTTTAGTATGGGTTTTTATAGCTTTACATAACTCGTCCCCAAATTATATTACCAACCTTATAGAGTCTCATACACCAGCTAGGTCACTTAGATCAGTAAATCAGTCATTGTTGAATGTGCCTTGGTCAAAAAAGAAGTCAAAAGAGGGCCGTGCCTTTTCAGTAATAGGTCTTTAACTATGGAACAGTCTTCCCCTGTACATTCGGCAGGCTCCGTCTATAGAGGCTTTTAGGTCCCAGCTGAAAACATTTTTTTTTTTGTCTGGCCTTAGAAGTAGGGAAAGTTTGATTTGGGAACTTTTTACAAATGATTGTTTTACTTGTGTGCAAGCTGTGTGTGGATTTTATTTTATTCGTCATTTTGTGAAGCACTTTGGGCAACAAAGTTGCATTTAAATGTGCTATATAAATAAATGAAGTTAAAGTTGAAGTCGCAGGCAATGCGACACTTCTTGCCCAAACGCTCCAGCTCTGCAACTGCCACCAGTTGTTTCAAGCCTGCACCAGCTGAGCAGCTAGCTAAACCTGTGTCACCGCCCGCTCAGCCTAGTCAGGAGCCTGAGCCCCGACAGTGGCTGGATGCATTCCTAAAACGCCAAGGAACCCTGGCCCAAGCTGACGCTGGATCTGACACCTCAGACATCGTTGTGATCCACTGGACAGGAAGAGCAGGGGGCAAAGTCTCGACACGGCCACCTTCGGTTCACTCGAAAACTGAAGTGGTTCACACCTTAGTGCAGAGCAAGAGCAACCATGTGCTACACTCTCAGGTGATGAATTTGCTCGCGAAGGAAGCTATAGAAGCCATTCTGCCAGCTCAGAGCGAGTCAGGCTTCTTCAAGCCATTACTTCCTCGTCCCCAAGAAGGATAGCGGCCTCCAGCCCATCTTCGATCACAGACACCTTAACTAGGCTCTTATGAAACGGCTATTCAGAATGACTACTTTAAAGCAAATTCTCTGGCAAATATGCCCAGAGGACTGGTTCTTTTCTCTGGCCCTGAAGGACGTTTACTTTCACATCCAGATTGCTCCTAATCATAGATGATTCTTAGGATTGGCCTTTGAGGGGGCGGCGTGTGAGTACACAGTGCTTTCCTTCTGGTTGTCCCTGGCTCCTTGCACGTTTACAAAGTACATGCATGCAGCCCTCTGTGGCCCAATTAACTCAATGACTGCTTCATTTTAGCTCAGTGGGAGGCTGAGTTAATATCTCACAGATCCGTCCTTCTCAGCCACTTAGAGTGTCTGGGTCTCAGGGTCAACTTTGCCAAGAGCTCACTGTCCCCTAGCCAATGAATCTCATTCCTGGGAGCAGTTTTCGACCCAGCCCAAATAAGGGCAAAAGTCACGCTGGAACGCACACTGGCCATACAACAGCTCAAGGCTTCCTTCAAAATTGGAGCCTCTCGCCCTCTCAAAACATTTCAAAAGATGCTAGCCTTCATTGGTCTCTGCATTGCCAGTGCTACAGCTGATGATACTCATTCAGTACTGGCTGAAACCGCTAGTTTCACACCATGCGTGGCATCACAGACGCCTTCAAGTCAGAGTTAGAGCCTTCAAGTCAGAGTTTACCAGGCCTGTGTGGCAGCCCTGGCCCCTTGGAAAGCAAGCAGGGCGTGACTATGGGCATCATTTACAGAAGGAAGGTTGTCTCGACAGATGCATTCAAGATGGGTTGGGGAGCTCTGGATGCTCCATCCTCAAATGGTTCAGAAGATCTGGGAGATCTTTGGCAAGGCAGAGGTCCACTTCTTTCCCTCAAAAGACAACTGTCACTACTGAATTTATTTTTCAAAAGACAAGGACACATTGACCCACGTCTGGCCCAACCTCCTCTTTTACGTCTTTCCCCCGATAGCTTTGATCCTCCAAGTAATCAGGCGAATCAGGGAACACAAATACAAAGTCCTCCTAGTGGCCCTGCACTGGTAGAATCAGCTTTGGTTCTCAGAGCTGTCTCAGCTGCTAACAGCAGCCCCGTGGCCCATTCCACAAAACCTCCTCTCTCAGGTGAACAGAAAAATCTGGCACCCCCAACCTGAGCTGTGGGCTCTGCACCACTGGGCACTCGATGGGAACCAACAGATCTTCCCTTAGGAAGATCATTATATCATATCACATGCTAGAGCCCCATCTACAAGATGCCCACGTTGAGGACTCAACTTCCTGTAACATATCGGTGATATTGTCCTTCCTGCAAGAGCTGTTGGATAAAGGCCGTTCCCCTTCCATGCACACCCAGATAGCACACATGCTTGCAGAGACGTCTGTTTGATGTGTGCGTTTTCATCTGGGAGACATATTTTTTAGCCTGTTTTCTCATCTGGAATACATCACAGATGTCCTTCTAAGTCGCTTCAGCGACATCAAGTGGATGTATTACAGACGTTAAATATTAGAATGTTACGTCTATGAGACATCTGATTTACTGATTTATTACAGACGTCATTCTTAATTAGAGGTTTCAGACGTTCCTTCACATTTAATGCTATTGATAACAGTTGCTGTTACACTGATTATACATGCGTATAAAGTTTATATGTTAGACTCTACACATATACGATAGGTATGATAACTAAACCCGAGTATTTTCCACTTAGAATGAAAGAACACAACACCTGCTGAATGATTTGTATCATTTTATTAACAGTGAATGAACATAAGCAATCATTTACAGTGGGGCAAGTAAGTATTTGATAGACTGCCGATTTTTCAGCTTTTCCCACTTACAAAGAATGGAAAGATCTGTAATTTTCATCATAGGTACACCTCAACTGTGAGAGACAGAATATAAAAAAAAATCCAGAAAATCACAATGTATGATTTTTAAATAATTTCCATTTTATTGCATGAAATAAGTATTTGATCACCTACCAACCAACAAGAATTCTGGCTCTCACAGACCTGTTAGTTTGTCTTTAAAGGAACACTCCACTTTTTTTTTTAAATAGGCTCATTTTCCAACTCCCCTAGAGTTATACAGATGTGTTTTACTGTTTTTGAATCCATTCAGCCGATCGCCGGGTCTGGCGGTAGCACTTTTAGCATAGCTTAGCATAAATCATTGAATCCGATTAGACCATTAGCATCTCACTATAAAATGACTAAAGAGTTTCCATATTTTTCCTATTTAAAATTTGACTCTTCTGTAGTTGCGTCGTGTACTAAGACTGGCGGAAAATGAAAAGTTGTGATTTTATAGGCCGATATGTCTAGGAACTATACTCTTATTCCGGCGTAACAATCAAGGAATTTTGCTGCCCTACCATGGGTGCAGCAGTCGCAATGATATTACGCAGGTATAACTCTGCCGGCTGCTAGGGCTGTGATGGTGGCAGATTTTTTCCACCGCGATGGTAATGGACCAACCACCATCGGAGGCGCGGTGTTGAGATATATACACCGTGTTCCAAATTATTATGCAAATTGTATTTAAGTATCATAAAGATTAATTTTTTTGTTTTTCAATTAAACTCATGGATGGTATTGTGTCTCAGGACTCTTTGGATCACTGAAATCAATCTCAGAGACCTGTGATAATTAGTTTGCCAGGTGAGCCCAATTAAAGGAAAAACTACTGAAGAAGGATGTTCCACATTATTAAGCAGACCATCATTTTCAAGCAATATGGGAAAGAAAAAGGATCTCTCTGCTGCCGAAAAGCGTGAAATAGTTGAATGCCTTGGACAAGGTATGAAAACCTTAAATATATCACGAAAACTTAAGCGTGATCATCGTACTGTTAAGAGATTTGTGGCTGATTCAGAGCACACACGGGTTCGTGCAGATAAAGGCACAATGAGGAAGGTTTCTGCCAGACAAATACATCGGATTAAGAGAGCAGCTGCTAAAATGCCATTACAAAGCAGCAAACAGGTTTTTGAACCTGCTGGTGCCTCTGGAGTCCCGAGAACGTCAAGGTGTAGGATCCTCCAGAGGCTTGCAGTTATGCATAAACCTTCTATTCGGCCACCCCTAACCAGTGCTCACAAGCAGAAACGGCTGCAGTGGGCCCAGAAACACATGAAGACTAATTTTCAAACAGTCTTGTTCACCGATGAGTGCCGTGTAACCCTGGATGGTCCAAATGGATGGAGTGGTGGATGGTTGGTGGATGGCCACCATGTCCCCACAAGGCTGCGACGTCAGCAAGGAGGTGGCGGAGTCAGGTTTTGGGCCGGAATCATGGGAAGAGAGCTGGTCGGCCCCTTTAGGGTTCCTGAAGGTGTGAAAATGACCTCTGAAAAGTATGTGGAGTTTCTGACTGACCACTTTCTTCCATGGTACAAAAAGAAGAACCGTGCTTTCCGTAACAAAATCATCTTCATGCATGACAATGCACCATCTCATGCTGCAAGGAATACCTCTGCATCATTGGCTGCTATGGGCATAAAAGGAGGGAAACTCATGGTGTGACCCCCATCCTCCCCTGACCTCAATCCTATTGAGAACCTTTGGAGCATCCTCAAGCGAAAGATCTATGAGGGTGGGAGGCAGTTCACATCCAAACAGCAGCTCTGGGAGGCTATTCTGACAAACTGCAAAGAAATTCAAGCAGAAACTGTCCAGAAACTCACAAGTTCAATGGATTCAAGAATTGTGAAGCTGCTATCAAATAAGGGGTCCTATGTTAAAATGTAACTTGGCCTGTTAAGATGTTTTTGATTGAAATAGCTTTTGATTTCAGTAAATATGACCTCCTAATGCTGCAAATTCAACAAATGAGCATTTTCAGTTCTTTACAACCTATAAAATGTTTTGAAACTCTGTTGTGCGTAATAATTTGGAACAGTGCATTTTAAGTGTTTTATTTTTGGAAAAAATACTGTTATCATTGGGAGGTTTGTTCAGTAACATTCGAATTATACTCTAATGGTTGATGACTTGAAAATTATGCTGACTGTCATTTGCATCGTCAATTTAGGAAAATCAGAGAAAAATATCTTTTGCATAATCATTTGGAACGCGGTGTATATATAATTTTTTTTTTTTTGAAACATAAAAAATGAGGCTCAAAAATTATTAACAAACGTGCATGTTTATTTCAGCCTACAAAACACTAAAGTAAATATCAAAGAAATGATACAGTTAAATAAGAAAGTAGCCAAAATAAGAACGATTAATATTTAACAAACATTTGTTGCATAAGTTCGTAACAACCTCGCCCAACCCTTGTCCGACGGCTCATCAAAATTACCGGCACGAGTCTTTTCTCTCTCTTTCCCATTACACTGTTGCATTCATTAAATTAGCTCAGTTTTGTTTTTAATAGGAACGTAGTTATATTTCTTTTAGAAATATGTTTGGAACATTTTTTGTTTGTTAAATTAAGGTTTTTGCTTTAATGACCAAGCGGCCAGAGGCAGGCAGTGAGTTGATCACAGCCTATGTTTGATCAATTTTGCATTCTCAAATCATCACGACTTGCAAAAAAAATTAAATACGCCATAATATTTACTCATAAACGTAATATATCATCTGGAACTGTAAAGGGTCTTATTTTATTTGCGTGCACTCACATTATCAACAAAATGTTGTGCATTTGTAAAAATAAAGAAAACACAAGATGCGCTTTCTGATGTCTCGGTGTTGAACAGGAGTGCTGCACAAAAATGAAACGAAACTCAGCGAATACTTGCCTTACAGTCAGGATATATATATCTATAGAATGCTTTAAATTATTACTTTACTACTTTAAAACTAAAAAATTAAAATCAAAAACAAAAACTCTTTCATTATAAAATCCGTAGAGATGCATTTCTCTCTAAAGGCGCGTCCAATGAGCAGATGGCGTCTCAGGATCGTCATCTTTGCGACACTGGCTCAGAAAACACTAGTTTATTAATAATAATTTATTAATAATATTAATATTTCCTCCCGACACATTCATGGTAATTAGTTTTCCCAGAGCTTTGCAAGCTTTAGCCTATTGTGTGCGTTTGAACGCGTATCTCTTCCAGTAGCTGTGAAGACACTTGCGCTCACTGCTGCTGTCGGTGGGGACACTAAAAACGGCCACGGCAGAGAAATTGTTAAAGAAACTGTATTTTATGCTTGTTATAGATTGTGTGACATCACGTGCAGTATTGCTGGTGGCAATGGACGACCGCGGTGGTGCGGTTGTCATTGCGGCCGTCACAGCCCTACTGGCTGCAACTCTGCATCTACACAAACTTAGTGCCGGTCACTTTCAGGCGCTGCGTAATATCATTGCGCCTGCTGCACCCATGGTATGGCAGCAAAATTCCTTGATTATTACGCCGGAATGAGAGTATAGTTCCTAGCTATATCGGCCTATAAAATCAGCAAGCCTATAAAATCGGCAACTTTTCATTTTCCACCAGTCTTAGTACACGATGCAACTACAGAAGAGTCAAGTTTTAAATAGGAAAAATATGGAAACTCTTTAGTCATTTTATAGTGAGATGCTAATGGTCTAATCGGATTCAATGATTTATGCTAAGCTATGCTAAAAGTGCTACCGCCAGACCCGGCGATCGGCTGAATGGATTCAAAAACGGTAAAACACATCTGTACAACTCTAGGGGAGTTGGAAAATGAACCTATTTTCAAAAAAAGTGGAGTGTTCCTTTAAGAAGCCCTCCTGTTCTCCACTCATTGCCTGTATTAATTGCATCGTATAAAAGACACGTGTCCACACACTCCATCAATCTGACTCCAACCTCTCCACTATGGGCAAGACCAAAGAGTTGTCTAAGGACACTAGGGACAAAACTGTAGACCTGCACAAGGCTGGGATGGGCTACAGGACAATAGGCAAACAGCTTGGTGAGAAGGCAACAACTGTTGGCGCAATTATTAGAAAATGGAAGAAATTCAAGATGACTGTCAATCTTCCTCGGACTGGGGCTCCATGCAAGATGCCGCCTCGTGGAGTATCAATGATCCTGAGAAAGGTGAGGGATCAGCCTAGAACTACACAGGAGAACCTGGTCAATGACCTGAAGAGAGCTGGGACCACAGTCTTAACGGTTACCATTAGTAACACACTACACCGTCATGGATTAAAATTCTGCAGTGCACGCAAGGTCCCCCTGCTCAAGCCAGCACATGTCCAGGCCCGTCTGAAGTTTGCCAAAGACCATCTAGATGATCCAGAGGAGACATGGGAGAAGGTCATGTGGTCAGATGAGACCAAAATATAACTTTTGGTATAAACTGGAGGAAGAAGAAGGATGAGTACAATCCCAAGAACACCATCCAAACTGTGAAGCATGGGGGTAGAAACATCATGCTTTGGGTGTGCTTTTCTGCAAAGGGTGATGACTGCACCGTATTAAGGGGAGGATGGATGGGGCCATGTATCGTGAGATTTTGGGCAACAACCTCCTTCCCTCAGTAAGAGCATTGAAGATGGGTCGTGGCTGGGTCTTCTAGCATGACAATGACCCCAAACACACAGCCAGGGCAACTAAGGAGTGGCTCCGTAAGAAGCATTTCAAGGTCCTGGAGTGGCCTAGCCAATCTCCAGAACTGAACTCAATAGAAAATCTATGGAGGGAGCTAGAACTCTATGTTGCCCAGCGACAGCCCCAAAATCTGAAAGATCTGTAGAAGACCCATATGGAGGAGTGGGCCAAAATCCCTGCTGCAGTGTGTGCAATCCTGGTCAAGAACTACAGGAAACGTCTGACCTCTGTAATTGTAAACAAAGGTTTCTGTACCAAATATTACGTTTTATTTTTCTATTATATCAAATACTTATTTCATGCAATAAAATGGAAATTAATTATTTAAAAATCATACAATGTGATTTTATAAATTTTTTTTTTAGATTCTGTCTCTCACAGTTGAGGTGTACCTACGATGAAAATTACAGATCTCACCACAAACAACAAGAAAGAGCAAGCTGCTTAAGACGCCATTCTCCCTGGGGCCAAGTGGGGTTAATTCTTAATTTGTTTTTCAGCCTCTCCTTCAGTTGGCGACAGAAGCACAGGATTCTTCATAGAAGAATACAGTACAACCCCAAAAAGAAACAAGGTTGTAAAGAAGTAAATTATCTAAACCAGGGGTTTTCGACTCTGACTCATGAGATCCACTTTCCTTTTTTAGCTCCAACCTTCATCAAACACACCTGCCTGTAGCTTTTTATTAGAACATAAAGACAATGATTACCTTATTCAGGTGTGTTTGATTGGGGTTGCAACTGAATTGTGCAGGAAAGTGGATCACGCAGGCCAGAGTTGAGAACCCCCTGGTATAAACTTTAAACAAAACCAAAAAAACATGCTACGTCTAATCTACACTTCATTTTAACAAATCTCACACCTAACATACAGAATTATGGTCAGTTCACACTGGTTGAGTCAGTGTGTTCCCCCAGTTGGGAGTACGGCAGTGTGAATTGGCTTATAGGTGCTTTGGAAAAAAAAAACAGTAAAAATATATTTTTTTAATGCTTAAGAGCAATTAACATTCATATCTGAAATACGGCACATTCCCTATTCTTGCAATATTCGTGTTCATGTTCCTGAGTAATGTCTGCATGCACTAAATTCTGAGAATAAGAAATAATATGCTAGTAGACAGCAATCCATATGAGAAGTCTGGTGTGGAAGGTCGATCTGAAACTGACTTCTGTCCAGGTTGACACAGCATCTCTTGTTTATCTGTCTTCACAAACTTCCCTGAAATACAATTTTAACATTAACAATGATTGTTATAAATATAAAATGAGTCTCTTACATTCACAGTTGTCTTGTTTTCTCGTTATGTTGGCCCCCTCTGTAGGTTGCTGTATACCAAGTGTCCTCAATGCAGAGTTAAAGGAGATGTCCTTGTAGGACACACAAGATAAAAAAGTATATTTAATTGATATATACTTTAAAAAAACTTGGTAATGTATGTTTGAGGGTTTACTTTAGATGGTTCATAGCACCTTGGAGATGCTCTTCAACAGGAGGTCCTCCTCTACTGCAGTACTGCCATCAGCATGGAAGAATCTAATGTTTGAAACATAAACAATTTGTCACAGAGCCAACAATATGTAATATACAAGGTCAGCATTATTAGAAATAAACAAACTGGAATATAGGTGAAATGCAAATTCAAATTCTTCTTACATAATACATAACTTACTGACACTCCTGAAATCACAGTACAATTTTTATCAATATTTTTAGCGTGATCAAAACGTGTTTAAAATTATCTGCGCTTATTTTCACGCTCCATGTAAGTTACGTCACCGATTAACAGTACAGCCCATACATTTAGGTTAAATAGTTTACTTCCGTTCATTCAGTGACAAATTGCCAGCAATATTTACAAAAGTATAAAAAAAACCCTGTCATCTACACATAATATGTGATTAAAAGCGAAAACTTTATAAAATAAGAACTCAAACTCTATAGTTAGCCTACAACTTATAGTTAGCCTAACGGTTGAGATGCTAACGGACTTTTCCCGAAGACACAAAACCATTTCTATAAAGTAAATATTTAACAGAAAAGTGTCTATTACATGTAAGAAAGTGTTAGGAACCGTTGTATGTATCATTTTTGTCTTATTAGGGACAAAACTTACCGTAAAGCAGTGTGTCAGACGGAGACTCGCCGCTTGTCAGTTCCCCGTTTCCATGGTAACTCTCTCTCCGCTCCAGTTTAAATGCAGCTTGAATGTTCAAAGCAAATGCCCGTTTAAAATGCAGCGTTTACATAAATACATACATGAACTACAACGTACAGATGTCAGAATGACAGATAAAATGTCCTGAAACGTGATAACGTATTGTGTAAGTGGACAGTGTAGGCGTAATGTAGGTAATCAAACTGTAAGTGGAATGAGAATATAAAAGCATATCAGCAGAGAATGTAAAACAATTTGTGAAGTCAGTTTATAACAGATTATAATATATAATATAATATAATATAATAATAGCTTTAGAATTTTTATTTAACTACCTAACGAAAAACATACCAGAAATTATATGGTGTAGAATAAAAGTAGGCTATCTATAGCAAAACACATTAAAAACAAACATCACATACAATGGGAGTTTTGGCACGGTTGCATTTTGGTATCATGACGTTTGTAAAAAATAAATATTTTTTAGCCAACCAATCATTTCTGTTCATGTGTTAATACCTCTCTCCCACCTTTTATTTGTTTACACCACAGACTGGTTTACACACTGAGCTGTTAGCCCGTGATTTGAATATACAGTATTATTACATGAGCAAGGACAACTGAAAGTAAGGATTCACATATTACTTTTAAGTCCTTTTGATATTGCTCAGACTATCTGTTAGTCAGTCACTGAATTGTGTTAATGTTAAAATATGACTGTTATTTTACTGATATTTTTACACAAACAGAACAGTTTTGCAAGGTTATATTTGGGTACTTTCATGACGTTTTTAAAACGCTTTATTCCAAAGTGCATATTACGTTATTTTAACACCTGAATAAAACGTCCCCCGAAAGTTTGGTCTGGTTTCATTTTCATAGTAGACGAACGTGATATTAATAAAATGAGCAAATACAGCTGAAAGTAAGGATTCAGATATTACTTTTAAATCCTTTTAAATACTTTTTAAGTACTTTTAAGAACGTAGTTTTTACAAGGTTGTTTTTTGGGTACTTTTATGACGTTTTTAAAACGTTTTATTCCAACGTGCATATTACGTTATTTTAACACCTGAATAAAACGTCCCCCGAAAGTTGTAGTTTGGTCTGGTTTCATTTTCGTGATAGACAAACGTAATATTTACATTTTTTGACTACTTAAAGAAAACGTTCCAAACGTTACAGTTTTTTTTTTTTTTTTTTTTAAGTTTTTAAAACGTTGTACTACAACATTACCTAATTGCAACCAAAATACAACATTGTGAAAAGTTGTAAAAACATTTTGTGTTTGCTGGGTTGTCATTTCTGACTTAAAACAAAAAACAGAACAATGTCTAAAAGCTGCTATGTGACAAGGTATACAGTAAACAAGCTGAAAACCCAGAACTACATTTTTCAAGCTGTCACCCCCCAAAAAATGAGCATTTAAGGACACAAAAGTAGAGTGCAATGTGTTATATTACTGGAGGGAAACTTAATTGTGACAGGAAACAATCATTATTTTTAAGCATTATTTCACCATCCTATGTAAACTTGAGAGGAGGGGATATATTGAAAAGCTAAATTTGATTGGCCTGTGTCAGTGCTCCTTTTCCTTACCTTCCTTTTGCTGGACAAATTATCCAACTGAATGGCTCTATGTTGACTTTGAAAAGGAAAAATAAAATGGAAGTTAAATCTTTTCATTTAATTTTCAGTTTTGGCACATGTTTTGCGTATAGTTTTCTACAATAAAATTGTTAATCTGGTTTTCATTTTCATAATTTAATTTATTTATTTAAATTTGGCAGAAAATACCTTCCATAGCTTTTGCTTGGGTTCCTAAAGATGCATTAAATATTTTTAAAGGCATGTCATTAAAACTGATTGAAGTTCTTAACCACTGGTATGTTTTCTGCACCCAAACATGACTTTTTTGACTTTCAGACAGAATCTCACATTTTATCTTTAACTGCAGTATACACAGTAGTTATTTTTTAGCAAGTCATTGGATAATTTATATGTATTTATGTGTATATTTAATTATATATTTGACCACGAATAATATTCTGAATAGCTCTGAGTGACAAATGTTAAACAATTAATGTGTATTTTCTGTTTGTCTGTGTACTATGTACAATAAGGACTTTTATTTTGTTCGGGCGATGTGACGTCATATCGCTGCGCCGCGCTTCTGCATCTGTTGTGATTCGGCTGAAGACAGGTTTGTGATTTCAAGCATTTTAAGTGTTTAAATCGATACGGACGTTTAGGCAGTTTCATCGTTTGTACAAGCGGTGTAAAACGAATTAATTATTCTTGAATATAATATTTCAGTGCTTTATTTATCATGTATGACCGTCATTCGGCGTGAGTAAAGCTTATCAACATAGCAAGGGGGCGTCTTATTTCGCTCACTGTGTGATCCCAGATCAGTTTATCGTAAACGTGAATTCAGTCCGGTGAACAGTGAAAGGAGAAACAGACCTTTTTGTACCTCCGAGTAAACTGAATCATTTGCTTTTCAAAATGATTCACTGAATCGCTCGAGTCACCGCACGCCGACGAGACCTGCTTGTCAAACCAGTGTAAAAGCAAGGAGAACAGTGTTTTGAGTGTTTTTGCATTATCTATCACCCTGACTTACCAGTGTGTTATCTATTGAACTACAGAGCTGATTGAGACACACCCACAGATTATTGGATTTATTTTCTTTCGGTTAATTATTCTCATGTCAATCTTGTGTCCAAACACAGAAAAACTCCTGCTGAGGTCCACACACTATTATAAAGATGGCGTTTATTAAAGAGGAGAATGAAGATGTGAAGATTGAAGAGGCATTCAGTGTCAAAAATGAAGATACTGATGAACAAACAGGTTGGTTTTAATTCTCAAAGGTGAACTCACAGTCCATTACATAAATGAATCGTCTTTTAACTCTAAACCCAATATAAGCAATGTAAAAACCATTCATTTGTATCACTTAATTATGCATCACTATCTAACAATATATATAATGAAATATTTAAAAATAAAAAAATATATAGTAAATAATATGTTAAATAATATATTGATATAAAAAAAAACGTTCTAAAGACATTTTTTGAGAGGTAACAAGATTGTGTGTGAACATTTACATGTTGCAGAATCATAAGATTAATCCCAAATACTTATACATTTGTAAATAAATGTAATCATTTAATTGTCATGTTTTTAATTAAAGTAAATTTAGCTGATTTTCCAGTATTGTTTGAAATTGACATTGTGTTATTTTTCTGCTTTGTCACTGGAAATAGACTATATAAATTTATGTATAAGTAAGTTTTAATGTTGGCTATCCTACCAGTCCTTCATTTCCCATATAAGTTACTCGTAAATCCATCATGTACCTGTTTATGAATGGCTTTTGACATTTGGTCAAATGTCTGGTTTTAGTTAGTTTGGCTGTGGTTTGTGCCTTGATACTTGACATTACAGCTCTGAAGTTGAAAGCTTTACTATCACTGTGATGAGGGACCATCCTGAGTCAGAGAGGTGTGAATCTGTGCTGGGGAGACAGAACGTGAATGGGGCAGTTCACAGTACAAAAGAATTAAGATTGTAGACTAAATGGATGCTTAGAAGTTGTTCAGCAGAAGAACAAATCTCATGAATGTTTAAGTAAATTATGATAGCACTTTAATATTTGGGAGAACTTTCCCTTTAAATTCTGACTGAAATTGTTCACAACTCTCCATATTTGAGAGGACAAATTTGAGTTATTCTAATATTTTAGGCATAAATTGCATATTTAAAATTTCAGTGTTGGTTTTACTGTTTTTCAAGTTGTCTAAGCAGTACAAACTAATTTCCCTATTTTAAAATAAAGGCCTTAAAAGATAACAAATTATACAATAAAAATAAAAGTACGGCAGACATTTAGGTTAAAGTGGGTCATTTTCTTCTTTGTTATTTTCATTTTCTTTGTTATTAAAAAATAATAATGAAGATACACATTACAAATGAATAATATACAAATAAAACAAACAGTGCTTTATTTTTCAGGTACAGCAGGTGTATTTAGCAGTTGCATTCAAGAGTGAACAAATAGAAAAAATAAAACACTATATATATCCTTGACCGAATAAATTGTACAGTGATTCTTATTAAAGCAACTGTATTAAAGTTCTTCAGTCAAGAGCAGTGAGTGATTTTTCTCCTGGTGTTTTTGTTATTTTATTAGCATTAAACAGGCCCGTAGCCAGGGGGGGTTCGCGGGGTTCGAACGACCTACCCCATCCAGTCAAAGGTCCAGAACTTATGTACATTTTTTTTTTTTTTTTTAATAAACAAGTGTTCTTTTAAATAACAACGCACTTTTAAAGCCATAAAAAGTATTAAATACCTTAATAAGTATAAGAATATAATTTCAAGAGGTCTTAAATTTGGGGACGGAAAGACAAAAATCGCGTTATGGATTAAATGTGTTGGTCGTTTGAAGCGCGCCACACGCTCGGATCACAGTTCAAACAACAGCGGAGCGCAAGTTTACTAGAGCAGATGAGTTTACTCGCGATCACTAAACAGCGCTGTGAGATCCAGAGTGAAGCGCTTGAATTCGGTGAAGAACGCAATGACATGGCGATTTAAACAGATGAAACAGCGCTGACAAACAGGAGAAACACTATGCGCAACGATAGTCAGAATCATTTAATATGGATTATTTTTACTGTAACACTGACTGCACTATATTGCAGCAGAATTGTGGGACATATCGAACTATGTTACATTATTATGTAGCCATGTATTAAATCTATTAAAGGAGTAATGGAATATAATTACAGTATTTTGTGATTAATAACGTTTGTGCATTTATACTAAGACCACCGTTCTTCATACAAATACCTAGAAGCCATGTAGTTCATTTTTATACCATGGTATTGAGGTGAATAACTATTATTAATAAGAATTATTATTAATAATTTCATCATACAAAAACAAGGTTGTCGTCGGCGCCGATGGCCTTGTGGGCAGTGCGCCGACGTATGGCACTGTTGTGCTCCGGGCTTCCCATGTTCGAGTCCAGACTCGGGGACCTTTCCTGATCCCACCCACCATATCACTTCCTGTCCTGTCCATAATATATATATATATTTTTTTTTAAATAAGGTTGTTACAATTTTTACAGATGTTACTGTTTCTGATAATGAACATTATCTGAGCTGTAAATCAGGATATCAGTTTAATATATTACTAGACATCTTGCTTTTTCCATATTTATTCTAATTCTGCAGGTCTTTAAAAAAGACAAAGCCTTAAATTTGATTTTAAAAAATCCTGCATAAAATTCCTTTCATGATATTTGAATTTGAGAAGGAGGAAAGACTGCATAGGGCTCAGAGGTTGAAAGGGGCCCAGAATGGGGGCTCAGAAAACTCAGTGGAAGGGTGTAGCATGGGTCAAGGAAAAAAAAAACAGTATATTCTGACCAGGGGCGGTTCTAGAACCGTTTTTTCAGACTGTCATCAACTTTTTTGTTTGTTTAATTTGCACAATGAACATGGGTTGGAGCTCTTACTTTTGAGTTCTTAAAGTACACCAAATGAATGAATTTCACTTTAAAATGTGTAAAATTTTCTCCTGAGGGACCATGCCCCCAGACCCCCCTAGAGGGACACAAGTCCACCCACCATTTGGATATGTGTCAGTATAAAGAATCTGTGAATTTACTGCATTAAAAATGTCATTCATTTAAATAAATAACTTATTGCTTTAGGTATTTGTGTATATTTACTGAACAAGGCCATATCTTGGTAAGCAGTTTGACAACATTGTAGTAAATATTTTTGGTGAATCAAAAAATCATGCTTATTAAGATACCAGCAGACATGATAATACAGCACAAACTGGTGCATGAGTAGTCAACAAACTGAAGCCTTTGAACCTTATAGTTTAATACAAAATGGGTGGGAACTGAAAAAGGTCCACTTTTTGGAAAAAAAGAACCACCCCTTCCGCTAGGCTGGCTACGGACCTGTTAAAGGGACTTTTCGCCCAAAAATGAAAATCATTTGCTCACTTTCAAGTTGTTTTATACGTGAATGAGGTTCTTTCTTGTGCTGAACACAAAAGAAGATATTTTGAAGAATGTTGGTAACCAAACAGTTTGAGGTCCTCAGTGACTTCCACAGTTTCCGTGGAATATTTGTGTTTCCGCTGAGGGGAGCTTCAAAGGTTTCTACGTGTTTTTGCAATGTTGAGTAATGCAGCACATACATATCTGATGAACCCATTCATAAACTGTAGAGAGAGTGTAAATAAGAGATTCATTGTGCAGTGTAGAGAGCTTTGTTGGTTATAATGGAACTTTGTGAGATTGTGATGAACTAAGACGAGTGAATGATTCTAAGGTGATTCTAAAATTTTGACTGTGCTCTTTAATTTTTCTTTCTTTATTTTTTAAGTTAGGAGCACAAATGCTCCAAAAAAGAAAAGTAAGCGTAGAGCCCGGTTGGATTTGTTGCATTTTGGGGAAAAAATATTCAGTATTTATAATAAATCTTTGAAAATCAAAATCTGGATTTGAATTTTTTATGTTATAACCTAAAGATGCTATGTGAAAGTTTGAAATGAACTAAAAATTGAACAGAAAATAATGGTTTTCATCTTGCCACTTTCTTGGTAAAGAAAACACATTTTTACTCAAATTAATCAAAATGGATTTATAGTGTTTTGGAACCAAAATCTTCATTTGTAATCCTACCAATATCCATCGCCATGACTTATCGCAGGAGCAAAAAAATGACGTGTTAGTGGTGTAACATTGCTTAATGGAAGCGCATTTCACAAGTTTATTTTCGACATGAATAAAACCATAAAAGTTTTGCACAAATCTGTAATGGAAACGCAACTAATGACAAGCAGCAGCATGTTAGTACTATTAATGGCCATTCACACAGAACGTGTCTTTGCATCTAAAATGCGAGACGCAGTGCTCAGCAATGGTTTTTAAAAAAGCGCAGCATAGAACACAAGGGTCTCGAGATGCGCTTTTGAGACGTGATGCAATAACGATAATATTCAGTGGCAGAGATATTTCTGGGATAGTTTTATAAGGAACAAGTTGTGATAATCACTTGAAGAAAGGTTATGTAATTCAGGGTATCCAAACACAGCCACTATGAGCGCCTCCTTCGCCATGTTGCCATCAAATAAAACAGTTGTCATGCCAACTTGCTACTGTAAACAGAAGCTCACAACGCTTGCCCTGCCTCCGAGTTCTTCTGATTGGTCCACTGCTTTGGAACTGACATTGATGAGCAGCGCTGCGTGTAAAAGCTGAAATTCTTTTAACTTAACGCGGCGTCTTAAAAACATGGCACTCACGTGAGAGGTGCTGAAAAAGACGCAAAGCGTGAGCGTAACTGTCATGCGTGTCCGTCAAGCGTGTGTTTACATAGAAAAACAATGGAAAAGTAGCGCATTGGAATGGAAAAAAGCATTCTGTGTGAATGGCCCCTTAGCCTGCTGTCACTTTAAGACCTCATGTCCGTTTTTCTCTCAACTGTTAACATTTACTTCAGACATAACCAACAGTGTTTATGTTTTCGACAGTACTAGCACTATCAGATGCGAAAAATAACTTAGTCCAGTAATCAAGCGTTGTTTGACAGGCTTTTTAGTGTGTGTACGCTTCAGATGTACACGTTGAGAAAAAGCACGTCAGAACAACACATGAATGAAATGTTTAACCGGCAAGGCTTTAAAGCAGATGCAAATACTGTACTTTTGTGATTGCGAATTCAATACTTTTGTAAAATGCAATGTCCTGTGAGTGTAGCTCTTCCACTGAGTTAACATTTGATGTGAATGTGTGTTGTGTTATACAGTATATTGAGACAGAGGCACCAGAACTGATAGAATGTGCACTGTAGCCCAATACTACAATATTTCTTCAAAAGCAGTTTGTGAAGACAAAAATCATGATACCTCACATAGCAGGTTGCTAATCTTTCAATAGTTCAGTGGGTAGGAACTAGCACACGTTGGTTTTGATGTTATAGAGGTATAAATGTTTTAATGTTTGTTGCTTTGTGCCATTCAACTGGGGTTTAACTTGTATTTGTCTCCCTTTGTCATAGAGCTGATGGTGCTGAAAGTAGAGAATCAAGAACTGAATGAAATGGAAGAGAAACATCACAGTTTTGTAACTGGAGAACAGACATCCTCAAGAGTTCAAACGACTGACACCATTAATCGCCACACAATGATTCACTCAAGAGATAACTTTTTTAAATGTCATCAGTGTGGGATGAATTTCTATAGCAGCAAACACCTTGACAGGCATGCAATAATTCACTCCAAAGAAAAGCCTTTTAAATGCCAGCAGTGTGAAAAGAGTTTTAAAATCATCAAATACCTGAAGAATCACATGAAAATTCACCGCGGAGAAAAGCCGTTCACATGCACTCAGTGTGGAAAGTGTTTCGGTCATAAAGTAAGCCTTAAGACTCACATGATTCTTCACACTGGAGAGAAGCCTTACACCTGCAGACTGTGTGGAAAGAGCTTCTCACAAAGTGGAAATCTTCAATATCACATGAGAGTTCACACTGGAGAGAAACGTTTCACCTGCCCACACTGCCAAAAAAAATTTGGTCACAAAGTCAGCCTCAAAACTCACATAAGGATTCACACCGGAGAGAGGCCTTATAATTGCCAACAGTGTGACAAGAGTTTTGCACATAAAGAATCCCTTGAAATTCACATGACATTTCACACTGGAGAGATGCCCTTCACCTGCCAGCTGTGCGGGAAGGGCTTCTCACAGAAAGGAAATCTGAAGAGTCACGTGAGAGTTCACACTGGAGAGAGGCCTTATATCTGTTCTCACTGTGGAAAGAGTTTCACACTTAAAGGAAATCTTAAGATTCACATGAGGCTTCACACTGGAGAGAAGCCATACACATGCTCTCAGTGTGAGATGAGTTTCACGTATCAAAGAGACCTGAAACGCCATTTGCAAACTCATTGTTCCTCAGAGTGACGAGATTTGAAAAAGGAGCATTTTTGTGTGTATGAGAGAGAGATTTCAAAATATTGCAATAAACATTCTCTCATTTCAGTCATTTCAAGGTGTTTCTCATATCTGATGGTTTAACAAATTTGATAAATGCTCTTGCTGTGAAAACGCATTTTATACATTTACATGCGACCAAATAATCTGTTTATAATCAGATTGATTGCTCAACGGACCGTTCACAAACTGCTTGATTGACAGGCGATCTGACCAATTATAAAGTTGAACACAGCAGAGTAGACTAACTTAGATGGACTTAAACTTGAAAAATTGTGTGTATTGACCTCTTTGAAATAAAATACACTTTGATCTCCATTCATGTTTTTTTGTGCTTTAAGTAAAGAAGAAAAGATGATTGGTTCATGTGTCAATTGATCCAGTTAGGTAATACAGTGATCTATCACAACACATTAAAGAGCAACAAAACTCTATTTTTTGTTTGAATTTCTTAAAAAATACAACATTTCTAAAGCAGAGACCTTGTTTCATACCAGAAGTAACATGTTCTGTCTTGTCTGTCAGCATGTTGTCAGTTTCCTCTTTGTTCTGCAATGTATTTTTCACTGCATGAGAACATGATGTGTATTGTGAGAGTGGCATTGTTTGGCGGGAATAACGTAAGTAACAAAGGAGGGTGGGTTTTTGTGAACGGTCAATTTGGCTGAAAAGCCTTCATTCAATCCAACTCAATCTAAAATTAATTTACAGGAAAAAGTGATTGGTCTTTATATGATTAAGAGGATTATTTTTGTCAATTTAAACTTCTGAATCTGACTTTAAACAATTCAATTAAAAAACACCTAGTGCACATGCAACAATTTCACTTTGCCTCTATTTACACTGGCTCATAAAATCTGCATTTTTTGCTCACATCTGATGCAGACTAGAATTTGTTGCATATGTGTAAGCACCAAAATCTGCACAAGATCCGAGGAAACATGAGGAATTTGTTGTGATTTGTTTTTAAGGAGCTTTTGGTACATACGTGCATACATACATACATCTGACATGAGACAAGAACATTTAAATAAGACTTAATAATAATAATAATAATAAACAATGTGTAAAAATCTGGAAGTGCGTCAAAGATTTAATATTTGTGATCCTGCACCACAAAACCAGTCATAAGGGTCATCAAAAAATCAAAATATTGAGAAAATCACCTTTAAAGTTGTCCAAATGAAGCTCTTACTAATGCATATTACTAATCAAAAATTAAGTTAATTAAGAAAAATCAACAATTTTGTCCCATACAGTGTATTTTTGGCTATTGCTACAAAATATACCCCAGCAACTTAAGACTGGTTTTGTGGTCCAGGTTCACATTTATGAATTCGATTATAAACGTATACATTTCATTGCAACTTGCAGTGCACTACCAGAAAAGACACACACTTTTGACTGGCTGTGATATTGAATTGATTCTATCGTGCCCTGATGTAACGCTGCGTCTGGTGTGGAGACCCAAATTGCTTGTCACTGGAATCTTGTCACATCGTGTGTAGTTAGGACATGGCGTTATACAGAATAAGGCACGCAACATATTATTTCGTAGTATTCTAAGCAGTGATAAAGGCTATGTCAATTAGCATTGCATTAGAAATATACTTTATTACAATGAAAATTTCAATAAGAACTCAGATAAACCATGTTGAATCAAGTCATGTAAGTACAGAAGCACTGGTTGTACAAGTGTGCTGTGAAGTTCTGGTAATCACTTTGAGTTTAACTCCCTTAAACTCTTCAAAAATGATTCTCCCTGCTATTTACAGATCCGCTCATCACAGACACACACTAAAAGTTCTGTCATAATCTATTATTACCCATCATTTTAATTTTCATATTTTAATTAGAATAAAACATTTAATTGCTTTTACTTTTGTTAACATTTTCATTTTTAATCATGAACAACAAAATACGATAGGGCACAAACGATCTTTTGGTCTATGCTGTTTTCAGTTGATGAATGAACAGTACATAGTGCATCTTCCTTCCAAAAAATAGCAATAGGCTAGGCTTTGTGGTACTTTTGATATAAGACAAAGTCTCAGATTTCAAATTTTGTCCATTTCATTAGGAAATTCAAGCAATGAATACCATTTTGGCGCTCTTTAACATGGCGTGATAAATTGTTGTAGCTTGTGTGTACTCGCCTGTGTGTAATCAAACGCAGAGGAAAACATTTTTCATAATGCCCACTTATTGAAAACCAGGCTAACAAATCTGCTATTGACAGGCTATTGTGCTAAAATGATTTGATTCAGCTTATTATTTTAATGAATTATTTTTTTTTAAATTCATTTTGGGGGGCTGACACCATTACAGCCCCCTCTGCAAATGATCTCTTCACTTGTGTTTTCTACATTTTTGACCTTCATTCCCTACTGATTCACTGAATGCAACAGCTGCAAATTGATGATGAATCTTCAGAGATAATTCTTTATCTCTGTTTCTTAGTCATAGACATTTTCACTGGCTATTGAGTTTAATGTACTGTGCAATGTTTACACCATGGATGGGCAACTTAGTAAGATTTTTTTTCAGTTGTATATGACTGGGAATGCAGCTAGACTCTGCAGGACACTATCCCTCCAGTATCCAAGTTGCCCATCCCTGGTCTACACTGATGAAACAAGGTGGTAGCTTTGCATCTTTGGGTTCCCTTGTCAGCACTCCAAAGCACTGTTTAGCATATGTTTTTAAGTCTGGGTAGAAACTGAGGGCCTTAACCAATGCTCCAAGCAAAGCTAAGGAGATATTGCAAACTGCCTCACATCATAGCAGAAACTGCTCCTTGAGATTCAGTATGCCAGTTTGCTATACCATTGATGGAGTCAGGTTTGGTAATTGGGTAATCCCTAGCCTCAGCTGCTCACCACCAGTTGGTTTTTATCCTTCCTAGCACTCTTTAGACCAGCATTGTCAGATCTTCTGATGACCTGCATTTTTTTCTTTTCCAGTATGGAGACCGTCATCAATATTGTAGACCATTTATTTCAGCTCAACTAGTTTTTAAGCCACTTAAAAATGTTCCAAAAATTTTATTCTTTCATGTTATAAAAATATAAATTGCTCTCCTGAAGCTAAGACAATATAATAATATTTTTCCATGCCTCTTAATAAAGAAGTCAATGCAACATGCATGAGAATGGTCTGTCCCCTTTTAAGCATGTTTAGTGATTTGCTGTTGTAAGCAGCTTTTTCAAGCCAGATTTCTAAACATTTCTGATGAGAAAGACTGACCTCAAACTGAATGTCATAGTATTGACATTGCTGATTGTCTGACTTTGATAAATAAAAATCTGTTCTAGCTTTCTTGTGAGCTGTCTCTGATTGGATCTTTTGGATATTTGCAGTACACTGTTTGGATATTTATGTTGTTTTTGTCCTAGTTTAAGTTTCTAGGTCCTGTTTTTCCCCTAGCTTTGTCTTGGCTCCATTAGACAAGTTTGTGTTTTTGTCATTTTAATTCCCAGGACTTGTTGGTCATCAGCATGGTGTCCATTTATTTGTGATCAGTGGGCTTCACTGAACAATGGCTTTTAGTATGGATGTTCAGAAGTCAAAAAGAGCTTATTGCCAAGTATGTGTACACACACAACGAATCTGACTTGACGACAAGAGCTTTCAGTGCAGAAGTACAGACATAGTGCAAACATACATGATAGTCCACGCCATCATATGAATTACACAGTAGAAATGGAATATAACACTAAAATAATAAAAACAGAAAATTAAATAATGCAATATAATAAAGAATTAGAAAAATTTGTAGAGTTGTTTTAATGAGTTTTAATGAATGTACAGATTGGGGGGGGGGGGGGGCTGTTCTGGTGGTGGTAAACGTCTTGGAGGTTGGGCAGGTGGGAACCAATAATCCTCTCAGCAGTCCTGACTGTCCATTGTAGCCTCTTAATGTCTGATTTTTTTAGCTGAACAGGGCTTCTGCACGTTTTATGGGGGTAAATTTAATTTTTTTTAAGACCAACTAAGGAAAATTCAAGGAAAAAAAAAAAAGGAAGGGAAAACAATACAGCTATATGTTCCCTAAGTATAGTTACAGATTTACTTTCACTTTCAAATTAGCAGCAATTCAGCATCTAGCAGTTTTTAGTTCATTTGTGCTTTCCCTCGCTTTCCTTCAATTAAAGTGCCGTGCACTTTTTTTACTTTCACTTTCAAATTAGTGGCGTAATCTTGGCTTTTTTACGTTTTCTTTTCTCAGCGCCGGACTGCTTCTTATAATTGCAGTCAGCCCCAAACATTAGACTACTTGAGGTGAGGGCGGGGGCGGGGGCGGGGGCGGGCGTGAATGCGGGAATGGCACGTTACGTGTGCATAGCCTACTGTATGTTTATATATATGTTAATATTGCTATAGAACGAAAGTTATTTTTGTTTTGTTTTTTGGAGCAACTGGGATGGTGCAATAATTAAGTTATAATTAAAGTCTGCATTCAATACGTGGCTTTTTGGCCAGGTTTAAAACAAAGAAAAGTGCACTTTTAGATAAACAAGGCAACATAATGCACTTGAGGAGGTAGAAAAACAAAGTTCTTCAGATTTAATGCAAAAGAGAAGGCATGAGACCCTATACTGTTTCTGTCAGTGGTAAGTTTTAATTTAAAATATTTGTGATAGCCCACTTTTAACGTATGAAAAGTATGTTATGTGCTTTGTATAAATTGCCACTTGCTGGAGCAACTTATAAATCTAGAAGTCAAATGCGTTGAATAATACATTGTTTATATTTATTGAGTTAAACGTGAATATATCTGAACGATTGTATTACTGGACTGTGATAAAAGAGGATCACAATGCTGAAAAAGCATTTTTAGTAACAACGTTTAGATCGTGGATGTTGTGTTTGTGGTAAACAGCTGTGAATCAGGAGCGGACTGCCAACATATCGTGTGAAAGCACAATGAGTCCGTGCTGCTTCCGCACGCATACATAAAGCGTATATGCTGCAAACAGAGTATGAGTGAAACAGGCGTTAGTTGCAGTATCAAATACAAGCCTGTCTCTCTTTGATCCATTGTCAGTGAAACAAAATCTTGCTAACGCCGAGAACTGTCATGACTTTTATGACTTTCGTTTAGGCGGCGTAACCCCAGGTATGTATCACCATCTTCTCGGGTTATGATGACTAAAGGGAAAAGTTAATCTTTCAAAATGAAGCAGTAATATCTTTAAGGTAAAAGTTATTACACAGCAAAATCCCCAGTGTTAATTTAACACTCTGAGTGTGGACACATATAAACACTGAAGCAGTGTTAAAGTTAATGCTGAAGCAGTGTTGAAGGTAATGAGATAATTAGGTGATTAACGAAGTGATGACTGATCATTATTGAAGACACCTGATGTTAATAAGCAGAATCACCAAAGGAGAAAACCAAAATTTTTAGGTAACCATTATAGTGGTCAATGTTTGCATTAGTTGGGTTCTTGACCCTTAAATCATCAATATTAGGTCTTGTTTGGCTGCTGTATTTCAGTTGAAACAGCCAGACAAGCCAAAAGCTCAAGTCACCAGGTGTTTATGTTTTAACATATTCATTGTTTGACATAAATCACCTAGAGTCTAATCTCTAAGTTAGATTTTTTTTTTTTTTTTGCTTATTGTAATAGCCTTGACAATCCACAGAAGATCCAGCACTTCCTATACATTTTGGAAAGATTTTTTTTACAACCTGTTTAAAAAAAAAAAGTATTTCACCTAGGCACACATAGACATCAAGAACCAGCCCATGAATCTCAACAATGGTGACAAACGGCATATTCAGATAAACAGATCAACTCTGAACTCTCATAATTTATTCATGCCGCAATGCATGATGGGAGTCATGGATGAGTTCTGATTGGCTACAACACGCTTTTTGATGGTCACCGTTGTTGTGATTCTCACACTGATTCTTCATGTCTGTGTGTCTAAATTACGATAAACTTTTTTTCTTCATCTGTCTGATTATGGCAAAACTGATTGATCTTTTGTTCACAGCTTTTTTTGTAATCTGTAAGGAAATTCTATGTCAAATACTCAAGTCACTATATGATGATTAAGTCAAGCACAGTCAAAGCCATTTTATTGACTTTTACTCTTTGCTTGTTTGGCTGTTATAACTCAGCAATTGCAGCCAAACAAGACCTAATATGGATGATTTAAGGGTCAAGAGCCCAACTAATGCAAACACTGACCACTATAATGGTTGCTTAAAAATTTTGGTTTTCTCCTTTGGTGATTCTGCTTATTAACATCAGGTGTCTTCAATAATGATCAATCATCACTTCGTTAATCACCTAATTATCTCGTTAACTTCAACACTGCTTCAGTGTTTATATGTGTCCACACTCAGAGTGTTAAATTAACACTGGGGATTTTGCTGTGTAGAGTGTATAGAGACAAGCTGGCCATCACACTGCTTTGACCTTATCAGCCCTTTTGTATCCTATTATTTGATTCACTCTTGTCGCTTATGACAGAACAGCACGATGATCTTGTCTTTTGAAAAGATTATTTTTTTCGCTTATGTTAGAATGTTTAGCTGTTGAGAATACATCACGTATGCTTATACTGGTGTGCTACACATTTCATCAGATTTCTTTTATTTCAGGAAGCGGATTATCTGTCTGCTACTTTTTAAAGAGCAGTTTCCATTCCTCTCAAGAGGACATGATGAGCTATAGGAAATGCATCAATCCTTGTGACAGGTTAATCACGGGAGACAGTTGTGACAGGTGTGGGCTTATCTGAATGTCCACACTATGATAGCCTGTGTTTGAAAGTTTTGCACTCAAGCCATTGGAGACTGTGTCAAAGAAGTTTTTACTCTTAAGACCTTTTGGTGGCTCTATCCTCTCTTAATGGAACGGGGGATCTGCAGGTTCTTTCTGTCAGCCCTTCTTGTATGGACTTTGCCCCAGGATTGGTTAAAGTCTTACTGTGACATAGGTCTGAATACATTCCTAAGCTTGCTTCGATCCAGCAAGTGGTCTTGTTGGCTTTTTCCCCCTGCTGGTGTCTGATAGAGATATGTGACTTCTTAGTCATTGCCCGGTGAGGGCATTGAAGATCTATGTCAACCAATTGTTTGTATGTTTTGGTGGTAAAAACAAAGGAGCTGCCATCACCAAACAGAGAATGTCTCATTGGGTAGTTGATGATGTCTACGTGGCTTATGAGACACGTGGATTGGCTTCACCTCTGGGTGTGCATGCTTATTCAAGAAGAGGAATGGCTTCTTCTAAGGCTCTTTTAAGGGCTCTTAGAAAGAAGATGTTAGTGCAACAGCAGGATGGTCCTCTCCAAGCACCTTTATCAAGTTATACAGGCTTGACGTGAGGATCCCTTCTGACCCCTATCTGCTTTCCTCTGTCTTCCGGCTATTCTCAGGTACGGGATTCAAAATATACAAAGAATGGCCGAAAAAATATATTTGTTAAATATATTTCAAAATATATTTACCTACATATATTTTCTACTAATTTACTTTTGACCATTTTTTGAATTTACTTTTAAAAAATTATGGTAAAAAACTATGGCAAATACTATTAAATACAAGTAAAATATCCTAATTAAAATAATATGCCAAAAAAAATTGTTGCAGAAATGTTCATTAAATGTTTTAAAAATATTGTTTGAATTATTTTGATGAGATATCTTAACTTTAAAATAATATGGTAAAAAAAAGGTCATATGACAGGCAGAGGATTATTAAACAACTCCATAAACAACACTATCAGCTTCACACATTACTGAATAGATTAAAATGTATTTCAAACCAGTCACTGTGGTCTAAACGTGTCTTCACCTCCTCTAAAAACCAACCAAGACCAGTCTAACTAACATCGACTAACACTAACATCATTAACATTAACATTACATCAATGTAACATATTTTTTTTAAATAAATAAATAAAGCTAAAAATATAAAACTAAATTAGTTTAAAAAGTCATTAAAATTATAATAACTTTCTGTGAATATTGACAACAAATACTAAATTCACTTGCAGCATTCAGTGTTCACAATAGCACTGTTTAGCAGCATATTTAGACAACTTTTTGAGCATTTTGCTCACTTCTTGCGCAGAAGGGAGATACCTCAGATGGCACAGCAGTGTGCAGCACAAGAACTGGTGGCAGTAGAGAAACTTCCAGAGGCACCGCTGACGAAGGCGGGTGAGAGTAAGGCCTTCAACTTAAATGCCAAGTACAGGACGTGCAGGAAGAGACGCTGACAAATAACTGAGCTTGTACTGAAAGCAAATTGATGTCAAAAAACCTTTCATGCAAAAATTGCTAGTAAATTTCACAATTAATTACAAGAAACTGCAAGTAACACATTGAGTCAGTCTTCTATTTTGAAATACAAAGACTGAAATAGTATTGTCTTGTAAAATGTATTGCAACAATGTTTATGTACAACCTTGAAAAAAAAAAAAAACATTTACAGTATACAGAGGAAAAGGAGGAAAGACAGGTAAAGAGAAAGGTAAAGAAGGAGAGAGAGATGAATGAGGAAGAAAGTCATAAAGACAAGGCTGAAAAAGAAAGAGAGACACTTAGCCTAAAGGAGATAAAGGAGAGAGGACAACATGACAAATTCAGAGACATGCAGAGTCTCGAAAATTTGATGGAGGGAGAAAGTGAGCATAGAGTGGCTGGAGAAAAGAAAAAGAAGAAGTGAAAACTGAAGGAACAAAAGACCACTGAGCCAGCTGTGAAACCATTTTACATTCACATTCACTTATATACTGCAATTAGCCTAATATTCTTAAATAAATGCCTGTCAATGTTGTTTTTTTAGATTTAAATATATCACAATTTCAATTTAAAATGAAACATATTACCATGTTCATGACAATTCATTCATTACTTAGCAGCCGTCCTCTGTCAGTTTAATAAATAACTTCAATTCAATAAATAACCACAAAAACATCAAATGCAAGAATTATCCTAGAAATAGCCTGTTAATTTCCAGCACGTGGAACAATTTTGCAAGGTAACAGGGAATACATATCTTTCCCTCATTCACACACACGTATACACAAACAAGAATGAGACTATCATTATATGAGTCCTGCTATACCAAACCACATCCTTGTACACCATGATTGAATTTACTTAAATATGATGCACAGAGTTATGAACTAGAAGCCATAGCCCTATTCGGACGGGACTAGTTTTCTAAACTACGTTTGAGTTTCGATTCTTATCACCTGACATCTGCGATTGTCATGTATCAATTCGAACGGGGGTAACATATCTGTGTTTTTTACAGAGGTGGGAGGGTCTGTTTCATACATCTAGGCATTGCAGAGATCACGCACTCATGCGTGCATTGCGTATAGTCAGATTAATTACCGTAGTATAAACACAGTTTTACTACAAATATCGTGGTGAAGCTGTATGGCTAGTATAGTTAATGTGTGGTTACTTTAGTTTAACTATTTTATTTATTTTAATTTATTTGTAGTAAAATCATGCTTAATTTATAATATGCAAAAATGTACATATCGTCGCTGTCGGGCGGAATCCTCGTATCTCCAAAACCAATATTTTTCAGGAAATAAAAAAAACTGCATTTTTTTTGAGTTATTAAACATTGTATCGTTAAAGTTGGTATTATACCTTATATTGCTATCATATACTGTTGTGTACCGACATTAACACAACATTTCCCCATAATCGTGTTTAAATGGAGATACGAGATTTATGACTTGAAAGCAGGGAGATACGCGGTTACGCTGTCATTGATTAGAATGGAACGGACACAGACGTCGCTGCTGTCAGCTGTGTTTATCAAAGTCTGCGGTCGCGTTGAACCTTTTGACAAGAGATAAGGCTTAAAGAGCTATTCAAAGCTAATGATTGTGGTTACATACATATTCCTAAACTCTATTTTAAACGTTTAAGAGCTATGAGTAATGCAATACCAAAATATAACGTTAAACAGGCTGTCTAATAGGCGGAGATTAATCTGCACGCAAAGTCGGCGGTCGCGTTGAGCCTTTTGACGAGAAAAGGCTTCAGTAGTTACAAAAATTAATAACTGTGGTAACATCTTCCTACACTCTATTTTAAAGGTTTAAGAGCTATAAGTAATGAAATACAAAAAAACGATGAGGTGACTAGGCTGTCTAATAGACAGAAATTATCCTAATCTGCATGCAAACTTACCTTCATGGCTCACAGGCTTCATTCTGCACGTAAGCATTACAGCTATCGATTTTTAACAAAACAGGCCTACTCAAATGTATCTAAACTAACTATTTTCACTCGTTATTGTTTAAAAAACAGACAAGAGTTATCCAAAGATAGGCTTACTTGGCGCCATTAGACAGCCCTTTTTCTCCCATAAATAAAAACTTGCTACTATTTTACATGCACAGTGTCAAGAGAGGCATAGTCTAGAAGTAGGCCAAACAGCTGAACAGTAAAATAATAATAAAAATAAAAGCTAAGTCAATAAAATAATAATAAAAACAATAATATAATGGTGGTATCCAAATCATTCAATTTAATTCAAGTATTATATCAGATACATTTAAAAACTTCAGTGCACATGTATGTCTATTAATAAGCCTAGTAAAAAAGTAGATATTACATAAATACATAAATAATAAATATTATTGATATCTGATATCAAAACTATAAAAATATCTGATATCTTAACTGATATCATAGTTTAACAGATTAACAGTCAATATGACGGCAATGTAACAACACGCACATAGCCTCACAGATGCATGCACACAGACAAGGCTTGCTTTACTAAGCCCATTACTGAGTGTATTTGTGTTTGTGAGTAGGGTGAGCCCTTGTCTGTGTGCGTGTATCTGTGCTCTGTGTGTGTTGTTACATTGCCTGTGTTAAGGGATAGTTCACTTCAAAATGAAAATTCTGTAATATATTCACCCTCAAGTTGTTTTCAAGAGTTTCTTTCTTCTGCTGAACACAAAGGAAGATAATTATTTAGAATAATGTCAGTAACCAAACAGTTAACTGGACCCATTGACTTACATAGTAGGAAAAAAAAATACTATGAAAGTCAGTGGGTCCAGTTAACTGTTTGATAACTGACATTCTTCAAAATATCTTCCTTTGTGTTCAGCAGAAGAAAGAAAATCACCAAGTTTCTTATCAAGTTTCAAGTTTCTAAGCTAGTGAAGCAAATTGTTGTAAAAGCTGTGAAAATCCTTTGGGATGACTTCCTTCAGGTCTTGGAGGTGTTTGAATTTCAGCTCGTTGATCTTCAGGCGGTCTGAATAGAGTGGGGTGACTGTGTGGCTGTCTGAGGTGGAGTTTCGGAGTTGGTGACTTGGATGTGGATGCCAGTCATCAGAGTGGTTTATTTTGAAGTCCATCGTTCCATTGTTGTTGTACCTAATAGCACAAAATATAACACAACATCATAATCACTGTAAGATTTCATAAAATAATATGCAACATCATAATGTCATGCATAAGATTTACATTGGTAATTACCTGATGGCTCTGATATCGTGGACAGTTGGGTCACCAGGCCTTACTCCAGGGCGCAGAGACTTGCAGAGCCTCAGCTTGGTGAAGTCCTGGAAGAAGGTGTGGTCGATGTACTTGACTTCATATGGATGAGGCTTCACACGGGCCTTCTTCATCAGGTAAACATACTCTGCTGGGAGATACACATCCTGGTCCCTCAGACGCCTCTCGATGACGCTGTGAACGGAGTCGCATTCCATCTGAGTATGCCCTTTCTCAAGGTACTTCTGAATGACGACTTTGTTTTTCTTCATAGAGAACTGAAGAAGTGCATTGCTTAGAACTGCATTCCGGTTCTGATACCCGCAGCCGTCACTCCACAGAATAAATGTGTCAGGCTCAGTGTGTGCAGAGAGGTAGTCGACAATGCATGAAGCAAACTCACTGGCAGACAGGGATCCCTCACCTTCATGCCAGACATAACATGTGGCACTGTGTGTCAGCATGTTGTACACAGTAAAATTGTGAACTGCAAGCTTTGTTTTGTAATACAAGGCAGAGGCTTTTAGCTTTGGGCACAAAAGGAGGGCTTGCAAGTCCATACATAAGACCATAGTGTTGTTGCTGGCCTTGTTTTTGTCAGACAACTTTTCGGCGCGGGCCTCTTCTTTTTGCAGGAGGTGGTGCTGCCACTCGTCATCAGGTAAGTTGCCGGTCTTGAAAGCACAACAGATGTTGCACTGGTCTTTTTTTGGGTGGTAAAGGCCTAGGTTGAGACGCTTGAACTCATCTGTGAACACTTGCCTTGACAAAGGTGTTGCATTCTTCTCTGCTGCAGCGCGACAATACACTGCATACAGATCAGCCATCGACTGAAACACAGGTTCCAGATACTGTTTGGATGTTGTGGATCTGCAGTAGTGTGAGGGCACCTTTGGGAGATCCTGTAAAAAGCTGTGAATGAATTCATGGCCTGCCACTGAACGACGTGCGTTGCTGTGTGTTTGTCCCTCTGTGTCTGCTTGTGTGGGTCCCTCCTTTGCCCAGTTAAGGGCTGACCACTCGCCTATTCCTAGGGTAGACAAAAACATACTTTTGCAGACGCGTCTTCTCTGCCCGCTGACCCGTAAAAAATAAAAAAAAGAATTTGATCTTCGAGAATTTTCATACCCTCTTCTCCTTTGCACGGGGACCACATCAATTAAACCATGCACATACATCCTCTTCTCCTCCCAGGTCATATGTTGCCAAAACTCATTGAAAATGTTATTCCTCTCAGGCGTGCCGATTGCACTGCAGTGATGTTTAGCTGACTTCGCACATGCTGCTGATGAACATCTAGGCCCAATTGCCCGTGGCTCCCTCATTATTTCCTTCTGCTTCTGTTTTCCAACGTATGACTTCCCAACCATTCTTCTTTTCTTGTTGATCACTTTCTTCCAGGTTTTTTCAGCTCTCAGTCTTTTCCTTGGAGGTGCGCCTTCCTCTGCATTAGAGTCCTCTTCCCTTCCACGATTGAAAACTTCGAAATACACACACAAACCAAACGTGCATGAATGAGTTACATCTTTATACATTGTCAACAGTGTTAACTCTTTAATGAGAAATTGTAGAAAAGCATCTAACCTACCCGTGTCAAACTGCACCTGCTCTGGAGCCAGCAGCGAGGCCTCCTCTCCCTCCAGACCACCAGATAAATCTTTTCAAACACATGGTACAATTAGTGTGAATATTTTTTTAAACAAATGTCTATTGTTGTGAAATCCATCTGCATAAAACTCATAAATTTTGGCATGTGAAATCATGATTATTTCTCAGAAATTTACTCTACCAGCATGCACCACTGTGTCCTCCATCACTGTATCCTCCATTGTTGCTTCCTCTCTCTCTACACTCTCTCCATCAGAGCTCTCACTCTCTATTAGAGCCCTTGCCTGATCATATGGCACATTGACCATCTGACAGAGTTCCTTTAAGGACACAGACATGGTTGCTGCAAAAAAAAAAAAAAATGAATAAAGGTCAAATGATCATTTCCCTAAGTTATACGGCATGTTTACGTATGATAACGAGGCAAGAAGCCAGCTAGCTTGCTTAAAGTCATGTCACCTTTATTTATATAACGTTAGCGCTTTTAAAATACAGATTGTGATGAACATGACGACAAAGGCAGCTAGGTTACTTGTTTAACATGACGGCGTGCCTTAACATTGTAAGCTACAATCCTGACATAGTAAGTTACATTAAATTATGTTGTTCCTCAGACGAGCGGCAGAACTAGCGGGGGGTCGCGATTTTTTTTTTTTCTTTAAAGCCCCACGAAAATCAGGTTAGCTATCTCACCAAACATGACGACAAAACCAATGCATAGTGACTAAGTAAGTCAACGGCAGGCATTTTGTGTGCATTAAATTCATTATTCTCGTCAGAAACAAAACCATGGAAGATTTCAATCAATAAGATAGCTACCGTCCAATGCTAGACCTAGCTGAAAGAAAAATCTAGCATCCTCAGAAACGATGCATTACACCTTAGCACTACCATTGCTTCAAGATCGAGATAAAACTGTTATATATAATATAATTTACCTCAAACATTTACCTCAGAGGACGTTGCTCGACGAGGATTTCTGGAAACGTTCAATCTTGAGGGCTGAGGAGACAAAATGCCGCGAAGTTTCTGCCGCCCACGAAGTGAAGAAGAGGTGGAGTTACGAGGATTCTCAGACAGTTGAAGTGTCCAATGGAGTTAAGAGATTTGCTCTCAAGCTATTTTCAACACCTAAGATTGGTTAATAATTTGTAAAAATAACAGACCCACGTGGGGACAGACCAATAGCATCGATTTGTGAAAAAATATGAAATTGACTAAATTTGGACATACGAGGTTTCCGCCCGACAGCGATGATATGTAAGTAAAATATTTTAAATGTTATTTTAAATAACGTTAATGAGTGCAGAAATGAATGTGAGTAATCTGACCTGACGCTGATATTACAGTAGTGAACGTGATCTGGCTCTTGATTTTATTATTGTTATTTTTTATTTCTTTGCCGGGAGGCAAACATATCAAAAATTCGCACGGTAAGAGCATCTACGGTAATTCACGTTGGCCAAAACACAGAAGGAAACACGTTGTGAAAAAAATACCATTGGCAATCACAGACATTTGCATTCGGACGGGATAAGTTTTCTCAGAGGACCACTGAGTTTGCTGAAAAACAGTAGGTAATTTGCTCTGGAATTATTACAGAGGTTGTGTGAGAAAAACACAGACGTGGCAGATTCGGACAGAATTAAAATAGCAAACTACGTCTGTGAAACACAAATTTCAGACATTGTCATAAAAAGGCTTGGAGTAGAACAATGGCAGATAGGTACAGCGTAGGCAAGACGTAAGAGTAGTCCGTAAAGCGAGGGTTGATCAACAGCGAATGTAATCCAGGGGGCAAGGCAAAAGAGTAATCCGATACACACGCGAGAGATCCACAGGGCAGGCAGCGAGACAGACAAAACGATAAAACTAGATGGAACTAGGAAACTGGGAAACTAAGAAACGACTCCGTAAAGGTTGCTAGCACAAGCAGAGTGCTAAACGCAATATACACAATCCAATCCAATCCAATCCAATCCAATACTCCGCGAGATGCAAGGGGAAGTCCAGGGCTTATATAGAATGTCTGATTGGATACAGCTGTGTGCAAGTAATCAGCGCAATGGATGATGGGGAATATAGTCCGGGGTGTGGTGCAACAGTCTGCGTAGTGTGAACTGTGAAAATGCACAGGTGACCTCTGGTGGAGGAGAGACCAAACAAGATTTATAACATGAACATCCCCCATGACGTTCTTTTAACATCTAAAGAACCCTACACAAAAACGTCCAGGGGACGTTCGCAAGCTCTATTCAGGGGACATTACATTTTGTGTGAAGTGCATTTTTGATGAACGCACATAGAAAAGGAACAATGGCCTAAAAATCAGTAGGCTATCAATCGGGAAATTCTACGCAGGTCGCATTCATGCAGATAATGAGTAGTCAGTTGATTCAGTTTTATAGAATATTATGTCATATTATGAAGTCAAGGTTTAAAACCACTGCTGATTTTTGTTCATTTATAGTTTTTTAGGTTTCGAACATACGGGTGGAGACCTGGATAAGACCCAACATCTGGAACACATGACAGACAGACACGCACACACATGTTGTGTTTCCATGTTTTATGGGGACATTCCATAGGCGTAATGGTTTTTACACTGTACAAACCTTATTTTCTATTGCCCTACACCTACCCTACACCTAAACCTAGCCCTCACAGGAGACTCATTCTGCGTGATTTATAAGCCTGTTTCCTCATGGGGACCCTTACAAATGTCCCCACAAGGTCAAAATTTACTGGTATTACTATCCTTGTGGGGATATTTGGTCCCCATAACATGATAAATACCAGGTACACACAAACAAACAAAAAAAAGAAAAATATTCAAACATAAAAAAAAAAAAAAAAAAAGTATTGTTAAAGTACCATTGCTTGTGTGTTTACTCCTTGTGTAGTTCAATTCTGATCTGACTAATGACATGTTTACATATGTTAAAATGACCTGTAGCGAACATTCGCTATAGGTCCTCACAATGTTTCATGAACGTCCCCGTTTCGTCCTCTGGACGTCCCGCGAAAAGACTCGTGACGTCCTCATGACGTCTAAAGAACCCTAGACGAAGACGTTCAGGGGACGTTCACAGATGCCATTCAGGGGATGTTGTGGCGACCTTTTTTTGTTAGCTGGGATGAGACTACATACATGAGTCCTGCTTGAGTGGCTTGAGTTGACTAAGTGGAAGACAGGAGAAGAGATGCATGAATTATAATTTCTGATTCACTTAGATGAGTTATGAACTAGTAGCTATGAGACTACATACATGAGTCCTGCTATACCAAACCACGTCCTTGTACACCATGATTGAATTTACATAAATATGATGCACAAAGTTATGAACTAGTAATATATCTTGTTGTAACAAATATATGGTATTGCTTAAATTCACTTGTAGCATTTAATCTAACAAGTCTTTTGCACTTACACTGCAGACATACCCTTACGAAAATTAACCATGGTTTTATTATAGTAAAACTGTAGTTAACCCTGACTGTAGTAGCCGTGGTTTTTTGGTGTGAAGCATGGTTTTAAAAAACCATGGTTCTGATACCATGGTTTTACTAGTTATATTGTAGTAAAACTATAGTAAAACTGTAGTAAACCATGACTGTGGTAACCATGTTTTTTTTAAAAACCATGGTTTTGATACTATGGTTCTACTATAGTAATACTGTAGTAATAGTACTAGAGTAAAACTGTAGTAACCATGCCTGTAGTAACCACATTTTTATTAAAGTAGGTTGTTTTACATAACAGGTTGTATTGTTATTACATAACAAAAGTTGTGCAATGAAATTCTACCAAATAAAAAACAGAATAACAAGTTACTATTCTATGATACAGACTTTATTAAAGCACTTATATCATATTTGAAAGAGAATATTAACTGTAACATATGTAGGAACATGTTTTACCTGTGACATAAAATAATTACAAACAATCAACTACAATTTTTTAAATATTGGAAATAAAGTACTGCAGTGCAGTGGTAAAAATCGCTAATTTACGTATAAAAAGAGCATTAAGTAACTTTCACTGTAAAACTGTTTTATCTCTACAGAAATTAACAGTGTTTATAAAAGAAATAAACATATAAAAGTACACTACATTTACATCTTGTTTGGTCAGCAAAGCAAATAAACATGGCTTAGTAGTGCACCTTTAAATACACAGTATCATACAGCCTAAATCCCTAAAATGTTTTCAAACACATCTGACATGAGCAAAAGCAGAAGTTTGTATTCTATACTGTAGATCCCACATAAAAGATCCCACTGACAATCTAAATTTTAAAAAACATTACTTAAAAAAGATGTTCCTTTCATTTAAAAGGTTTTAAACATAATACAAAATGCATTTACAAGAATAAACAGTACTTTTAAGAATGTTTAAAATGATATTCACTCACATGAGATTAAGACTTCAGTCAAATTCAAATCATTGGCCTACGTTACTGCATGTGGGCAGACGAAGGCCAGCCGAGTACTTCACACTTTTTCTCTGTAAAGGTGATCTGTGCTTTCAAAAATTTGTGCATGATGCTGCATCCATTCCAATAGTTGTTAGTGAGAAGTCCAATGAAGAATGTCATATCGGCCAGTAGGTTACAGTCCAGATTAGGCTGCACAGTTGTGTATTTTTCACTCCATATGGACTCAAGACCTAAAAAAAGAGAAGAATATACCATATTAATACACAGCAATTATTTACTTACATGGCTACTTCCCATGAAATAAAAGTCCATTCAGATGATGTTATCACAAAATAAACCATAACAGGGTGATCAGGACCCTAAAGCAAAGTATAAAGAATGTAGATTC
>JAMKFB010000233.1:435234-552734 GCA_036247105.1 Cirrhinus mrigala
AACTTAATTCAATTACATACATCAGTTCCATGCATTTAGATTACATAGTTTTAATTTAAACAGATCAATTAAACTTAATGTAATTCAATTGCATCAGTCTTACGTAAATTAAACAGGTAAAGTTGATGTAACATTTCCCAGTGTTAAACAAACCCTGCTCAGTGTTCATGTGTTTCCACACTACAGAGTGTTCAAGTAGCATTGACACAGTGTTGGAGTTAAGGAGATCATTATGTCATGATTGACCAATAATGATGAACACCTGCTGTTTACAAGCAGAATCACCGAAGGAAAGAGAAACGCAAGAATTATGACTGACTTTAGCCACAGCCAAAGATAAAATTAACTTAAATAAATGAAGACATCAAATCTCTGATTAAACAACTCTACAAACAACATTACAGATTGACTTGATTTCTGTCATATATCCACAAATATTATTTCAGAACATCTAAACAGAGGTTTAGATGTTTTATTAAAAAAAACTTTTCATTTGACCTCACCATCATGGCGAACAGGGTTTACTTTAGTTGGGCTCTTGAGCCTTCACTTTATTAGTATAGTTTTTTTGTTCTTTGTTTGCTGTAATTGTGTTTACAGAGCACATTTGTTATAGTGCCAAAAAAAAAGAACAAAAAATAAACAAGGGGAGGGCCTTATTAAATGTTTTTAGTTAATTATTGTTGATGCTGTAATCATCATCCAGTGGCCTGATTTGCTGATATCGTTCTGTGGTTTATCTCTTAGTTTCATGATATTTGCAATAGTTGTATGAACTGTTACTATTACTACTTTAAGATCTCCAGCTTTACTTAAACACACACAAACATCAAGAATCAGCATATGAATCTCAACAATGGTGACATTCAACAGCTGCATGCTGGGAGTCATGGGTGAGTTTTATAATCTGCTGTTACCCAGCAGGCAGCTGTTGAATGTCACCATTGTTGAGATTCAAATGCTGATTCTAGATGTCTGTGTGTGTCAAAGGGACACCGTAGATTTCAAAGTTTAATGTATAAGATAAACATCCATAATAGTTCATACACCTATTGTAAACATTGTTAAAAAAATAATAGACTAACCACTGCATGAGATCAGTGCATCAGGCCACTGGATGATAATGACTTCACAACCAAAAAAAAATTAACCAAAAACACCTAATCAGACTTCTTTTTGGCTTTGTTATTTTGCTGTGATAGATGTGCTTCATACACATAATTATAGCAGCCAAAAAAAAAAAATCAAAAGTCAAGAGTCCAACTAAAGTAAACACTGATTGCCATGATGGTGAGGTCAATTGAAACATTAAAAAATAAAAAATAAAACATCTAAACCTCTATTTAGATGTTCTCAAATAATATTTGTAGATATATGACAGAAATCAAGTCAATCTGTAATGTTGTTTGTGGAGTTGTTTAATCAGAGATTTAATGTCTATTAAATTTAAGTTCATTTTATCTTTGGCTGTGTCTGATTCTTGTGTTTCTCTTTCCTTCAGTGATTCTGCTTGTAAACAGCAGGTGTTCATCATTATTGGTCAATCATGACATAATGATCTCCTTAACTCCAACACTGTGTCAATGCTACTTGAACACTCTGTAGTGTGGAAACACATGAACACTGAGCAGGGTTTGTTTAACACTGGGAAATGTTACATCAACTTTACCTGTTTAATTTACGTAAGACTGATGCAATTGAATTACATTAAGTTTAATTGATCTGTTTAAATTCAAACTATGTAATCTAAATGCATGGAACTGATGTATGTAATTGAATTAAGTTTAGGGCTGAAATATTTTTTTGAGTGTATAACTGGCTGAATGTATTATCCTTTATGCAGACACTTGCAAGGGTTAACATAAAAGAAAAAGCATTTACTAGTCTCACACATACCAGTACATCATTTAATTAAACAGAAATTGGGTTGAACTCGTGGTAAAGAGATGGAGAAAGGATTGGATTAAGACACACTCAAAAAAATATTTCAGCCCTTAACTTAATTCAATTACGTACAAAATTTCCATGCATTTAGATTACATAGTTTTAACTTAAACAAATCAGTTAAACTTAATGTGATTCAAATGCATCAGTCTTACGTAAATGAATCAGGTAAAGTTGATGTAATAGTTCCCAGTGTTAAACAAACCCTGCTCAGTGTTCATGTGTTTCCACACTACACTCAAAAAAATATTTCAGCCCTTAACTTAATTCAATTACGTACAAAATTTCCATGCATTTAGATTACGTAGTTTTAATTTAAACAAATCAATTAAACTTAATGTGATTCAAATGCATCAGTGTTACGTAAATGAAACAGGTAAAGTTGATGTAACATTTCCCAGTGTTAAACAAACCCTGCTCAGTGTTCATGTGTTTCCACACTACAGAGTGTTCAAGTAGCATTGACACAGTGTTGGAGTTAAGGAGATCATTATGTCATGATTGACCAATAATGATGAACACCTGCTGTTTACAAGCAGAATCACTGAAGGAAAGAGAAACACAAGAATCAGCCACAGCCAAAGAGAAAATGAACTTAAATAAATAAAGACATTAAATCTCTGATTAAACAACTCCACAAACAACATTACAGATTGACTTGATTTCTGTCATATATCCACAAATATTATTTGAGAATGTCTAAACAGATGTTTAGATGTTTTATTTTAAAAAATGTTTCATTTGACCTCACCATCATGGCGAACAGGGTTTACTTTAGTTGGGCTCTTGACCCTTGACTTTCTTAGTATAGTTTTTTTTTGTTCTTTGGTTGCTGTAATTGTGTTCGTACAGAGCACATTTGTATAGCGCAGAAAAAAAAGGGGGTCCTTATTAAGTGTTTCTTGGTTAATTATTATTGACGTTGTAATCATTGTCAAGTGGCTTGATTTGCTGATATTGTTCAGTGGTTTACCTCTTAGTTTCATTATATTTACAGTAGTTGCATGAACTGTTACTATTACTACTTTAAGATCTGCAGTGTTACATAGACACACACACACACATCAAGAATCAGCATATGAATCTCTACAATGGTGACATTCAACAGCTGCATGCTGGGAGTCATGGGTGAGTTTTATAATCTGCTGTTACCCAGCACGCAGCTGTTGAATGTCACCATTGTTGAGATTCAAATGCTGATTCTTGATGTCTGTGTGTGTCAAACTGATGCTGTAGATTTCAAGATTTAGTGTATAAGATAAACATCCATAATAGTTCATACACCTGTTGTAAACATTATAAAAATAATAGACTAACCACTGCATGAGATCAGTGCATCAGGCCACTGGATGATAATGATTTAATAAACAATAAAAAATTAACCAAAAACACCTAATCAGACTTCTTTTTGGCTTTGTCTATTTTGTTGTAATAAATGTGCTTCATACACATAATTACAACAGCCAAAAAAATTAACATAAAAAAAAATCAAAGGTCAAGAGTCCAACTAAAGTAAACCCTGATGGTGAGGTCAATTGAAACTTAAAAAATAAATAAATAAATAAAACATCTAAACCTCTGTTTAGATGTTCTGAAATAATATTTATAGATATATGACAGAAATCAACTCAATCTGTAATGTTGTTTGTGGAGTTGTTTAATCAGAGATTTAATGTCCTCATTTAATTGAAGTTCATTTTATCTTTGGCTGTGGCTGATTCTTGTGTTTCTCTTTCCTTCGATGATTCTGCTTGTAAACAGCAGGTGTTCATCATTATTGGTCAATCATGACATAATGATCTCCTTAACTCCAACACTGTGTCAATGCTACTTGAACACTCTGTAGTGTGGAAACACATGAACACTGAGCAGGGTTTGTTTAACACTGGGAAATATTACATCAACTTTACCTGATTCATTCACGTATGACTGATGCATTTGAATCACATTAAGTTTAATTGATTTGTTTAAATTAAAACTAGGTAATCTAAATGCATGGAAATTTTGTACGTAATTAAATTAAGTTAAGGGCTGAAATATTTTTTTGAGTGTACAGAGTGTTCAAGTAGCATTGACACAGTGTTGGAGTTAAGGAGATCATTATGTCATGATTGACCAATAATGATGAACACCTGCTGTTTACAAGCAGAATCACCGAAGAGAAACACATGAATCAGCCACAGCCAAAGAGAAAATGAACTTAAATAAATAAAGACATTAAATCTCTGATTAAACAACTTCACAAACAACATTACAGATTGACTTGATTTCTGTCATATATCCACAAATATTATTTGAGAACGTCTAAACAGAGGTTTAGATTTTTTTTTTTTTTTTTTTAAAAAGTTTCATTTGACCTCACCATCATGGCGAACAGGGTTTACTTTAGTTGGGCTCTTGACCCTTGACTTTCGTAGTATAGTTTTTTTGTTCTTTGGTTGCTGTAATTGTGTTTGTAGAGCACGTTTGTTATAGTGCACAAAAAAAAAAAAATAAACAAAAAAAAAAAAAAGGGGGGGGCTTATTAAGTGTTCTTGGTTCATTATTATTGATGTTGTAATAGTCATCCAGTGGCCTGATATGCTGATATCATTCAGTGGTTTACCTGTAAGTTTCATGATATTTACAGTAGTTCTATGAACTGTAACTATTACTACTTTAAGATCTCCAGTATTACTTAGACACACACAAACATCCAGAATAAGCATATGAATCTCAACAATGGTGACATTCAACAGCTTCATGCTGGGAGTCATGGGTGAGTTTTATAATCTGCTGTTACCCAGCACGCAGCTGTTGAATGTCACCATTGTTGAGATTCAAATGCTGATTCTTGATGTCTGTGTGTGTCAAACTGATGCTGTAGATTTCAAGGTTTAGTGTATATGATGAACATCCATAATAGCTCATACACCTGTTGTAAACATTATGAAAACAATAGACTAACCACTGCATGAGATCAGTGCATCATGACACTGGATGATAATGATTTAACAAACAATAAAAACTAACCAAGAACACCTAATCAGACTTCTTTTTGGCTTTTTTATTTTGCTGTAATAAATGTGCTTCATACACATAATTACAGCAGCCAAAAAAGTTAAAATAAAAAAATCAAAAGTCAAGAGTCCAACTAAAGTAAACCCTGATCGCCATGATGGTGAGGTTAATTGAAACTTAAAAAAAAAAATAATAATAAAATAAAATATCTAAACCTCTGTTTAGATGTTCTGAAATAATATTTGTGGATATATGACAGAAATCAAGTCAAACGTCAAGTCAAATTTAATGTCTTCATTTATTTAAGTTCATTTTCTCTTTGGCTGTGGCTGATTCATGTGTTTCTCTTTCCTTCGGTGATTCTGCTTGTAAACAGCAGGTGTTCATCATTATTGGTCAATCATGACATAATGATCTCCTTAACTCCAACACTGTGTCAATGCTACTTGAACACTCTGTAGTGTGGAAACACATGAACACTGAGCAGGGTTTGTTTAACACTGGGAAATGTTACATCAACTTTACCTGATTCATTTACGTAAGACTGATGCATTTGAATCACATTAAGTTTAACTGATTTGTTTAAGTTAAAACTATGTAATCTAAATGCATGGAAATTTTGTACGTAATTGAATTAAGTTAAGGGCTGAAATATTTTTTTGAGTGCAGTTGTGACATACAGCCTCTGAGTTCAGTGTGTAAGGGATAATTTACCACAAAATGATATTTTTTTCAGTTCTTACTCACCCTTCTTTTGTTCTTCTCTTCTTTGGACCACATGCTCGTCCATATTATGGCAGTAAACAGCGACCAACTTCAAGCTTTAAGAAAAAGAAGCAAAAGTAAAACATAGTGATCCCATTTGACTTGTGATTTTCTGTGTTTTCTGAGCACATACTGGTTTGGTGAAAAACCCTCATGTGTCTTGATCAGGCTTTTCCACACAATGGCATTCAGTCATTTTCAAGCTCAGAATGTGAAAGCAGACCTGAACAAAGACTACATTTTCCAATTACACTTGAGTGGGCAAGAATATTTTGAATTTCCTCTGTCTTTGTTTCCTTTTTTTTGCATCCTAAGAGAGAGGAGCTAGGATGCAAGAAAAGGAAACAAGAATGCACAAATAATAAGGAACTGAGCAGCACCCAGACAGATAAAGAAGTATAGGTTTTTCTCACGCAAGGCTATCATATTTTTTCTCAGAAGGCCTGGAATATAGCACATGAGTCATATGGACTAATTGTATCATGATTGTCATTCCTTTTAAACCTTGGAAATTATTGAGCTTTATTGAATGCCATTACATGGAAAGAACAAACTGTGTTTCACAGAAAACAAGCAAGTAACAATATGTGAGTAAAGATGACAGAATTATCATCTTTATAGATGTTCATCTAAATTTAATTTACATTGAAATTTGTTTGACAAAAGTGTTTTATAAATTTACTTACCACTAATGCAATTGAATTGCCAACAGAACAGGACAGGTCCTATACGGTATGCTGCAAAAATATGAGATATACTATATATTCATTATATATTTATTAACAGCCCTTGACTTTATTTCTGTTCAAGGGCTATTTACTCATTGCACATGAAAAAAAAAATCTAAGCTAATACAAATGCTGTATAACATAGCATTCAATATGAATTTAGAGTAATTAAATTAATGACTCTTTTGAGTCGGTTCTATTTAGTAAATAAAGCAATATGTCCCGTGAAGCTGTGGTTTACTTTAAGAGTTAAACCACAACATCACGGGGCTTGCTTTTATAAAACGGGTATTCCATAATAATATGTATTTAATATTAATTGTATTAATAAAATAAACACATAGTAACTCTCTCTCACACAACAATGTAGTTCTGATAGCAAAAAGGTTGCCAAGCAACACAGACGCAGTAGTAATAATCATGGTAATAATGACCAATGACTGACTGGAAAAAAAAATAAAAAATACAGTCCAATACACAAACAAATAATTCTTAAGAGTCGGTTCTATTGATGAATTGTTCAAGCTCGCCAATTGCCTGATCCGCAAGCTATTACTTTTAGTTATGTCGGTTATGAAATACAGTTTCGCATGCGTAGTAAACTGTCCGTGTTATCACTGACTATCGTACATTTAGCCTTTAAAAATCATATCGAACAGAAAGAATGAAACAATCACAACGATAACAATCACATTTATCAACGCTGAAACGCCTAAATATATAAATACGGATAAACACACTTTAGTAATGCAACTCACCTGCAAAATAATTGGCGACGAACTGATGTCTGGTTTGATGTCTGATGTCTGGATGATCCTTGGAAAGGTCCAATATCTTCGTTATTAAACTCCAGTATGTCTTTACATGAATGTGTGTGTCCTCATGTACGACAAAATGCCAATATCAACCATGTTTTTTTTTTTTTTAATGGAATAGAAGAAACGCACGGACCATTAAAAGGCTTATGTTTGCAAGTTCGTTACGTAGAAGTTTAAAAGCCAAAAGCGCGCCAAAGTGTTGAGAGATCCACCAATCATCGCCATGGAAACTGGAACTGACGCAAGTATTTTGTAATGACAAAAGCTGTGTCCCAAAGTGGAGTGCGCGGACTTCGAAGTAGGAAAATTAAGTGTACATCTAATGAAACTTCGCACCCTACCATATCCCAGAATCACTTGCGCACAGATGACGATGGAATTTATATTCAAAGAACATGACGGGTGAGAGTTCTGTAGGGGAATTCACATTGAAACGTAAGTATTGTGTTTTCATTTACTGAAATACCTAGCGAAAACAAGTTGTTGTTTTTTTTTTTTTTAAACAAAGCCCACAAACAATAAGACAACCACTATATAAGGCAACTGCGGTGACCGGGAGGGGACACCTTCGGTTCACTTAAGTTTGTCGTGGCCACGACATATCAACTCGTGGGAACGTGATATTATGTCGTGGCCACGAGATATTAATTCGTGGGAACGTCATATCAACTTGTGGGAATGTCATATTATGTCGTGGCCACGAGATCATTTTGTCGAGGTAACCACATGCGCTTCTCGTGGCCATGAGTTTAATGCGTAAACAAACCTGTGTGACCATAGTAACCCAGGATTATCAGAGATAGATTTATTAATGTTTTATTTTGAATTAAGGAATTATTATATTAATTATTATAGAAATTAATACAATATTAAATGATAATATTATGCGATGCTGTCTACGCGAATGTTGTCTGTGCGCGATGTAGACAGCATTCAAAAGAAGTTGATCATTAATAAATATTACATAAAGTATATCAAATTGTCCTACAAACATTTCATGCATCCCACAGTCTTGTAAGTCCATTAACTGATCCTCTTTTTTTCTGTAATATTTGTATCATTCCTTTGTATTCGTTATTTTTTTTACCTTAATTTCTATCTCTTTACTTAAAGTTTTGAATGTAAATGATACAGTAAAAATTTGAATATGCTATCTGACTGGGATTTTTACTGGAATGCAGTTTAAAGGTTGAATTTGACATATATTCTATTTTATTTGGTCTAATTAATAGACTAGCCTATTCACGTAGTTTCATTTGTAAATCATTTATCGTCACACACGGGCATAAATACAATCAAAACTTCTATCAAAACTTTATTGGCATAATTGTCATTTACAGTATTTGCAAAATATAGCAAATACTAGCATATAGGGCCTACAGAACGTTAGGCAAAGCAATACAAAATAAATATAAAATATAGCCCTAAGTCACTTATAATTAATTATTAGCCTATTACTATTATTAGGCTATTATTATTTTAATAACTGATTAAGGCCTGACAATTATGCCAATAAAGTTTTGACTTTATGATTGTATTTATGCCATTTACAACAACAAGTAACAAGATCGAAATGAGGGGGGGAAACCTGCGTGACCATAGTAACCCGGGATTATCAGAGATAGGTTTATTAATATTTTATTTTGAGTTAAGAAATAAGTATATTCATTATTATAGAAATGAATACATTATTAAATGATTATATTAACAACAGGGGATGCTGTCTATGTGAATGCTGTCTGTGCGCGATGCATTCGAAAGAAGTTTATCATTAATAAATATTACCCAAAGTACATCAAATAAAATAGGCCTACAAGATATTTTTATCCAACCTTCTATTAACTGATCGTTTTTTCAGTATTATTATTATTATTATTATTATTATTTTATTTTCGTTTATGTTCCATCTCTTTACTTAACGTTCTATATGTAAATACTGTAAATGCTCGACATATGTTATATGAAATTGAATTACATTTTATTTTGTTTCGTCTAATTATTAGACTAGTGTTTTTGTAACGGGGAGTGAGAGACGAGAGGCGAGCGGATCCATCTGCGAGCTTTTATTCAGGGGACGAGACAGATACATGGTCGAACAGGCAGGGTCAAACAACAATGGCAGACAGGTATAACGAAGGCGATGCACAATAGAAGTCCGTGAAACAGGCGAGGGTAGATCCGTGGCGAACGTAATCCGTAAGGGGCTGGGCTAGGAGAATAAGCCAATAAACAAGAGCTAGAGTCCAATAGGCAGGCGGCGAACAGACGAAAACGGGGAAGCAGGCGAGGGAACTAGGAACTAGGGAACAAGGAAACTAGGAGACTTGGAAACACTAACTATAACAATCACAACAATCCGTGAAGTGCACTGGGAAGGTCCGGGGCTTTTATACAGTCTCTGATTGGACGCGGGTGACACGAGTGGTGGCTGATGGGTAATGAAGTCCGAGGTGGAATGCAACAGACTGTGTGTGTAAGTAGAGTGAGGGCGACATCTGGTGGTGAGCGGTCCGCAGCTCACCGACCAGATCCGTAACAGTTTTACTGAGGAATGAATCATTCACGTAGTTTAATTTGTAAATGAAAACGCACTCATTTATCGTCACACAGGGGCATAAATACAATCATAAAGTCAAAACTTTACTGGCATAATTGTCAAGCATTAATAAAATTAGCCCTAACCAGTTATTAAAATAATAATAGCCTAACCATAATAATAATAATAATAGGCTAATAATAAATTATAAGTGACTTAGGGCTATATTTTATATTTATTTTGTATCGTTTTGCCTAACATTCTGTAGGCCCTATATGCTAGTATTTGCTATATTTTGCAAATACTGTAAACGACAATTATGCCAATAAAGTTTTGATAGACGTTTTGATTGTATTTATGCCCATGTGTGACGATAAATGATTTACAAACGAAACTATGTGAATATATAGGCTAGTCTGTTAATTAGACAAAATAAAATAGAATATATGTCAAATTCAACCTTTAAACTGCATTCCAGTAAAAATCCCAGTCAGATAGCATATTCAAATTTTTACTGTATCATTTACATTCAAAACTTTAAGTAAAGTGATAGAAATTAAGGTAAAAAAAAAAAAAAAGAGGATCTGTTAATGGACTTACAAGACTGTGGGATGCATGAAATGTTTGTAGGACTATTTGATATACTTTATGTAATATTTATTACTGATCATCTTCTTTTGAATGCTGTCTACATCGCGCACAGACAACATTCGCATAGACAGCATCGGATAATATTATCATTTAATATTGTATTAATTTCTATAATAATTAATATAATAATTCCTTAATACAAAATAAAATGGTAATAAATATATCTCTGATAATCCCGGGTTACTATGGTCACACAGGTTTGTTTACGCATTACGAGAAATGGATGTCGTTCCCTCATCATAGCATCTCGTGGCCACGACATAAGGATGTCGTTGCCTCGACAAAATGATCTCGTGGCCACGACATAATATGACGTTCCCACAAGTTGATATGACGTTCCCACGAATTAATATCTCATTGCCACGACATAATATCATGTTCCCACGAGTTGATTTGTCGTAGCCACGACAAACTTAAGTGAACCGAAGGTGTTCCCTCCCGGTCACCGTAGTTTTGCTTGATGAATCACCTGATATATTTACACAACTTCTCTGGCACAAGGTCAAATATTGGTTCATCTACTTTATTATTTCTCTATTCCATTTGTGTTTGCTTTGTATTGTTACAAAGTGTAATTACATGCATTAATTGGACAAAAAAAGTAAAAAAAAAAATTTCCTAGAGACTTAAAATCTGCATTTTGTTTTACTAATATTGGTAACACTTTGTTTTAATTGTCTCCTTCAGACATTCGGTTGACTCTAAGTAATGCTGCACCAACCTCTCAACTAACTCTCTGTAGAGTATTAGTAGACTGTCTGCTTAATATCTGCTAACACTTTATTTTGATGGCCTCCCAACAAATGTGCTACTGACTATAAGTAACTTTGCAAGGTCAAATTATTTTAATAATCTCTACCAATAAAACTCTTCATATACTCAACTAAAGGTAGTTAAGTTAGTTAACTTGCAAGTTTTATATATTTTAAGCAACATCTATGTCATCACTGTCTATCCACTTTCATAAATCATGTCAAATGTTGTGGGATACATCTCAGCATGTTTGTTATGGGTATTGGGCAAAATGGCTCCACCTGATAAAAATGGTTGACTCTCTCATCAGGTTTTATGTGTGACAAAGTTGACCTTTCTAATCATAAATATGGTAATTATTCTAATGTTGTTTTTTTAATGCTTGTACCTGATTTACAAACGTAGCATACATAACATATTTAAATGTACTGCAGACATGCGCACACGCACACACACACACACACAGTTCTTTCTATAAAAGAACTTATTGCACACATTTATTCTAATATTATTATTTCGTGCCAAAATGCCAGCTTCAGTATTTATATAATGAAGAGAATTTAAAGACTCACATTTCAGTGTTACTGGTAAATCATGCAGCTAAAAGTATTATTTAGGATTACTCTAAAATCAGCACAGTTTCACTGATGATCCAGAATAAACATAAAACCCAGGATAGAGAGGTTGAGTAAATTTGGTCTGGACTGTGTGGATGAGGTTCATTGTGTCAGAGATGCTGTAGAAAGACAGAGTTCCAGCACTGTGATCCACAAACACTCCTATTCTACTGCTAGATACTACAGGGAGTTTAGTTACTATGTCATTGTGGATGAATGAGTAACTAGAAGGAGAGCAAAACAAACTCCAGGACTGATCATTACGTCCAAACACACGCTCATAACCCCGTCCTTTCCTGCTGATGCTCTTATATGACACTGATATATGCACACTCCCACTCCACATAATCTCCCAGTAACAGCGTCCACACGCACTTTCTCTACACAACACTTGAAACACATCAAATCTGTCTGGATGATCAGGATACAGCTGCTTTGTGCCAGTATATTTAATCACTCGGTTCCTCTCAGAGAGACAAAGACAGTTATTCACTGTGTTCAGATCCAGAGTGAGTCGGTGGAAATCTGATGGAGATAAAACAACATCAAAATCAGCAATTATGAATCTGTCTGATCTTTTCATGTAGCTGGACTCTTCATGTTTAGTGTGTCATCAGTGTCTCAGTGCAGCTGACCATCTATCCTGTGCAAATCATTATTTACATAATCAGCTACAAATGTATTCTAACATGTTTTCTTTTACCTTCTACAAAAAGAACATGCTTGTTTTCTTAGTGACTTACATTGTAGGAAGTCATTCCTGGTTCTGGGAACAATGTTGGTGAATGTGACTGTGGAAATCAACAGACATTAACAGTGTGATTATCATGTCATAAGAAAATGATCCTGCATCCAGTCCTATGACATTTGAAATGTTATGTTGTACATGATATTAGAGCATGGCAGACTAATTTCAGGGAACAGATGACTCCAGGGGCCTCCTTTATAAAGACTTGCATAGAATAATTCTAAATGTGAATGTACAACAGTTTCTAAAACGTTTCTAAGAATGATTAATAAAACGTCTGTATGCACAAACAAATGTTGCTGCAAACAAGTGCATTAACTCCACTTACAAAACATTTATGTTTCAGAAAACGTACTGCACTCAACATCATTTATGATGTACTTTTCTTATTTTTAAAAAATCTATTTATGTGCACAATCAACATAGAATTATTGTAGTTACTGGTATAAAAGTGCAAAAGCTTCATCTGGATGCTCTTCAGTTGGAATGTACATAACATTTTCACCTCAGTTTCTACCTTCATAATTCCTAATTAGTTCCTTTCTTTTGATGTAGGATGAAACAGTAGTTTTATAAGTGAGACCTCAGGACTTTACCTCTGTCAGATATCTTTTTGAGCTCTTCTTTGCAGAAATCCTCCAGTTTGTCTCTCAGCTGATGGACAGAGTCTCTTAGGCCATCAAAAGAGAAGAGAGGACTGAAGGTAATGTTGGGTACGTCTGTAGATTCGGGAGGTGCAGAGAGTGACTGGAAACTCTACAGACAGTAAATGTAAAAAAGTAGACAAATCATTATTGATAACTTGAGTAGTTAACTGCACTGTCCTAAAACTTAACAAGAAACCTTAGGGTACAGTCCCATGGTAAGGTTTTTTTTCTGTTTCAGTATGTTGAAACATTACAAATATACAGCCTCACTTTCTGTTTTGGGTCTTAACAGTCAAATTCATCAGTGTGTTATAGGCTAGGGGTTCTCAAACCTTTCCATTCATGACCCACCTAGACAAGTATAATCTATCTCACACCTGTTAAAGACCACTTGATCTGGAAAGCATCTTCTGTGTACAAACATCTGACAGACATCTGTAAAATGTCAGTTTAACAAACATTCTAAATCATAAACATCTTAAATACATCTATAAGATGTCTATTTGACATCTGATAGGAAAAGTTTTATAGACGTATTGCAGATGAGCAAACACTCTAAAAACTGTCTTGCAGATGTCAAATACACGTCTCTGTGATGTAAGTGTGCTATCAGGAAATTGACATTACTGTAAGCTTAATCTTAATTAAAAGTATGTTATGGCAGAAATCAAGTATTTAAAAAAAATAAAAATTGCAAAATTTCACTAGTAATATTTACACGCTCACTCCGGTGCGGCTATGAACAGAAAATGCATTCACTATCCTTCCGTGTGTGTAGAGGAAAACATAAGCAAAGCATAAGAAGCAAAGCTTCAAACAGTTTGGAGATTAAAATAATTGTAAAAATAATAAACAGATTTGTCTAATTTTAAAATAAAAACAAAAAATCGAGATGACAAATTTACTTCAGCCAGAAATTAACTTTTGTCATGGTTGAATTTTCAACAATATCTTCAAAAGATTTTTTTTAACTTTGGCACATTTTTTTCTCTATATAGTGATGATATGGCAAGGAAATAATAGGAAATTTTCTAAAGGTTGTTAGGCTAGCATGTGGAAATGTTTAAATCATGTAGTATTACAACTAACCCCACGTTTGTGCCCCACTGACCCCGTACATGTGAAATGCTGTTTACAGACTATTTCGTTGGTGGTAGGTAGCCAAATGCATACGAAGGAAAGAAAACAAACTTTATATCTCTCGGAAAGATACAGCCTTGAGTTGAAACAGACGATAGAAATGAACATACACACCAAATAGGCATGTGACAGTAAAAAAAAAAAAAAAAAATTCCCACCAGTTAATTGACGTGTGACAACACCAATAATAGTGTTTTCACTCTTTTCCATGTTTTTCCTCGCAACACATTTTAAATCATGGCAATTCGAAATTGCACTAAGCAATATTGCAATTTGTAATTAATGTTGGTATATTGTGCACCCTAGACTAAACTGTGTGTAAGTTTGTGTTATTAAAGCGCAAATTTAGCTGCAGCCAAGTGACTTTGTGCAACCCACCTTTCCCACTCTGTGACCCACAGTTTGAAAACCCCTGTTATAGTTAACGATTTATGAAAACAAACACAACTTGATCAATTTTGAACATCATCTGAAGCAACGTTGGAGAACATTTCTTCATCCATGATGTAAGATGGGTTTTGAACCTGTCCTGGAGGCCTCTCAGCTCTGCATATTTTGTATGTGTTTCTCATCTGTCACACCTGATTCAACTCATCAGCTCGTTAATAGAGACTGACTTGAGCTAGGGTGACACTGAAGGCATGGAGGGCCGAGGCGGAGCCAAAGGCGGGAGGTGGAGGTGGAGACGGGAACTTAGCAGGCTGGGGTGAAGCTGTTGCACTTGAAGAACAAGGTAAATAGCATAGTATGGGCATACGCAGATGACTGAAAGACCATGGAGGAGGCAGGTCAATGACTGACCAAGGTGGACCTAGAGGGACAAGGGAGTCCTATGACTGACAGATACTGGTAAAACTGAGGGAGCGTGGAGCCAAGGAGGAGTAGAAGGTTCAGAGGGCCAAGGTGAATAACAGGGCTCATAGGCCTTAGTTAGAGCCAGGTGATCCTCCTGCCTGGATAGAGTTGGAAGACCCTAAGCAGATTTATGGAACAGAGTGGAGTAAGCCAAGGAGGAGATGAGAACCTGAGGGGAACCAGCAGAGGCAGGGCAGATGGACTGGCTGGCTTTGGAAGAGGAAGCAGTTATCTTGGCTCCAGCATTACTGTTGTGCAAAGGCAAAAGACTGTAACTTCGATTTTGGTCCAAGATGAGTTATTGATATTTTTGGGACATTCAAGACATCTTTTGTCATGTGGATAAGTATCTTGAGTCAATTTCATTGTTTTTATGAGAAAATAATGAGTTGTCTTAACTGTCGTAACTTCGAAAAGCCCTGGAGGAACCAAGGCAGAACACCATATAACACCAGTTACCGCTCTTTCACTTTGTTTGGAACACTCAAATTGAGTTATGGCATTCTGCCTTTGTTTAGCTGTGTCAATATAAAGTTATTGTGTCGACTTGGAGTTAGACGGTATTCTACCTAAGTTTTACTGTCTATTAAAGTCTGCTGCGTTTTAATTACGGTGTAGCTTTCATACATCTGATCTGCCAGTGTAGTCTGGACAGTGTAGCATGTGTACTTACAGTTCACAATTAAATCCATATCCTACCTTTTCTTGTAAAAAAAAATCAATCCATGGAGATGAACATCATCTGAGATGACTTTGGCTTTTAAACAGGGTAATCACAATAATTAATACAACAGGTGCAAAAGAACCTATTAGACAGGGGAGAAACTGGTCACACAGTACATGGGGAGCGAAACACAACAAAATCAGTAAAGACACATGATAGAAGTTACTGCCTTTTGCCTTGGTGTGACTTCTCACTTTTTGCAGACAATGCCAAGGCAGAGTACAATAACTTCAAAATAGGGGTAAAAATCCAGTTTGAGCTCACAATTTTTTAATGTAGATCATTGTCATTACTAAAACGTCTAATTGCCAAATTTCCAGTGTCCTACCTATAATTAATTTGGCTGGATGAATAAAAAAACCTTTAAAGTCATTTTTCTCAGTTTCACACTCTAGCGAGTTAAGGTCTTTTGCCATTGTAGGGCAGATTAGACTAGGCTCAGGTGTCTTTGTCCGTGCCAAGCATGGGATGTAGCTGGCTGGGCTCTAGGTCTGGATTGTGGCTGATGTCTTTCTCAGCAGGGCAGAATAGTATAATATACTGAGTAATATAATGACAGCATTTTGTTTATTTAGATTACTTTCCTGTCTGACAATCTAAGCTTCTTAGTCAGGAATTAAGTATGTAAAATGAATACAATAATGACTACACAAAAAATATTTCTTAAAAATAATTAACAGATTAACAAAAGAAAAAATGGTGTATAAGTATAGACTATGCTAGTTTTTGTGACACTCCATGCATTTTGTTTTTGTTTTTTTAATATCTTTTAGGGCTTGCAAATACAAAATAGAACCTGGAGTTTGCCTAATATGTGTGTGTACTGTGTGTAATTATTATGCATATTTAGTTATAACATTTCTATTACATATAAACAAAAATATTTTGTACATATTTCTCTTAAATATATACATCAATTTGTGTGTATTTGTATATACATAATAATTATGCACAGCCCACACACACATATATTAGGCAAACTCAAACTTTTATTTTGTATGCGATTAATAGTTTTCCAGCCCTAATATCTTCATCCAATTGATTGTGCAGGCACCTCACACACACACACACACACACACACACACACACACACACACACACACACACAAAATATCAGTACTATCGTTGCTAACTTGACATTTCAGCCATTTATCATTAAATTAAAATGCAGTCAAAAAAAATTAAAGTTGCAGAATGTTCCAGAATGAAAAAAGAATGGCAGTATTTAACATCAATTAACCACAACCTAAAGACAATTATCAGAGAATTAAATTCACCCTAATAAAGGGACCCAGACAGGCATCTACACAGTTGGAGAACAGTTACTTGCATTGGTTTTGTTGCTTAACTTAACTTAATATGTTTGCCTGATAACTTGTAAAAGTGTATGGTTAAAGTGCCACTTAGCTATAAAAAGTTGCAACTGCATTTTGCTGCAAAAGTGGCAGCAGTGGTATTCATGATGGCGGTGTATTGTGAGTTGTGAGATTCCTGTCACAGCAGGATGATGCTGTTCTTCTAGATCTCTTGTTACCTGCAGAAAATGGATATGATCCTGTGTGTTTAAAAGCTGCTCCAGCTCAGCGTCTCCCTTCCTCAGATCATTGATCTCCTGCATCAGTTGCTCCAGACGTCCTTCAGCTCGACTCACTGCAGCCTTTTCCTGATCTCTGATCATCTGTGTGACTTCAGAGCGGCTTCTCTCAATGGAGCAGATGAGATCAGTGAAGATCCTCTCGCTGTCCTGCACAGCTGTTTGTGCAGAACGCTGTTAGAAACACATCACAATAATACAATGAGATTTAGTGGGACTGAAAGAGGAGAGTCCTAACTGAGACAGAGACAAACTTCTCTTCTTTTCCAGACTCACCTTATGAGATTCCACAGCCTCTCTCAGCTGCTGAAGATCTTTCTTTCTCTGCTGGATTCTCTGCTGGAACATTCTCTGTGTCTCCTTCAACTTTTTCTAAAGACAAACCAATAACAGTAAATGTTACAATAAGGTCCCATTAGAAAAAGTTAGTTAATGGATGGACAAATCAACCCATGTTTTTATGCAGCAAACACACAGATGTAAATGTGAACTGGTGGACTGACAAGAAGCTAATGCATTCAAAAAATCTAAACAATATGACACTAAGATAACTTTACATTTTGTTAAATTAAAATAATAATTGATTGGTAATAATAGTTTCAATTACTGTAATAATTGATACTTTTGACTCATCCTTTTTCTTAAAAATAGTTTGAAGGCTGACATGTAAAGTGAACTGTATACATAGGCATTTTTCCCCCAATATTTTTATTGACCATTTCTTATTTATGACCCCACATCAACTAGGCATACAGTAACATAGCCTATAGAACATCAGAATAGATACACAACACTCACCCTTCCGTACATTCATGTTCAATTTACACTTAAATAAATAAAGAACAATGAACAAGAACAACAGACGAAATAAATAAATAGGTCACAGATCATGTTTACGATGTCAATTAAAAATCAGTACAATGTCAGTTAAAGTCTACATTTCTATTTCACATGATGTTCATGTATGGTTCCCAAAGCTGATCAAAGTCTTTCCACTTGCCCTCAGCAATATAAGTTAGTCTCTCCAATCCGATAGAGTTCAATATCTTCTTTTTCCACATTTTCAAGGATGGAGCATCTATACTCATACAGTACAATACAATAACGTTTCTGGCTTGAAGGAGACCAAATCTACAAGTTTAGTCTGTTTCAATATATATGTATCAGCAGTGTTGGGGAGTAACTAGTTACATGTAACGGAATTACATAATTTAATTACAAAATAAATGCAATTGTAATAGTTACAGTTACTGAGAAAAAATGTGTAATTAAATTAGTTACATTTGAAAATGTTAATGATTACAAAGGGGGTTACATCTGAATTTTTTCATAGCTATTTCTTGTTATGATTTAAAATCTGTATATTAACCTCAGAATGATCTCAAAGTAAATAAGAGGTGTTAAGTCTAAATTTGTGGCATCTGTGCTTTAAATTAAATTATTACACAGCTCTGTGGAATGCCTGATTCTGATTGGTCAGCCATGACATTCCAAGGTATGTTATTCCCCGATGACAACTGGTAAAAGCTAATAACACAGACACATCCGGGCAACTTATGTCAGCGCTATACGCTTGATAGTTTTTCTTGGTGGAAGCTTTGCATTTTGGTTAGCTAATAAAATATTAAAACTCAATTTAATATTATGTGTACAATTTCTTAATTCTGTCATCCTTGTATCGTGGACTCGTACAAACGCAGCTGCTGCCATTTTGTTTTGTACACTAAAGGTTTATAAGATAACTAACAAACTAGTACTGTAAGTACTAGTACTTAATTATTTATGTGGTGAAATGTTGTGTAATAAAAGTGGTCTGACTGCATTGTATCCCTTAAATGTCAGTCTAGTTTGAACTTGCCTCTTGCTAGCAACTGATTTCTTCATGGAAGCTTTGCGTTCACATACTTCAGCTCAGATCAGTGTTGATTATTTACTTTTGTGGCAAGCAGCTGTGTAATAAGTGGGATGATGTACATCCAGACAGTTGTTATTGCAAAATAAAGATGTATATTATCCCTTACTTATTATAATCTTAATTCAAGTGATAAAGTCTGACAGTAATCAGTGTTGAGTGCTACTGTAAGGTTAACTCTGAAAGCCTGGTTTAAATGTTTCAAAATGAATAACAGTTGAAAATATTAGAAATTTAGAAAGGTAATCAAAAAGTAATCAAATTTAATAAGTTACATTACTTTTATAAAGTAATTGAAAAGTTACACTACTTATTACATTTTAAATAGGGTAACTTGTAATCTGTAACCTATTACATTTCCAAAGTAACCTGTGTATCAGATATATTTCAAGAATAACATTCAGTAACATTCAAAGAAATGTTATTCAAAGAACTCTAAGTATTGAACATGTCTGACATACATTTATAAACCTCTTTCTAAAAGTTTTGTGTTTTTTGAACATTCCCACATATGATGAAGTTTAACAGGAGTTGTATAAGATCTCATTCACCATTTATCTTGATTTAATTTAAACCTTGTATTTATTGCCTGTGTTTGTGCTTTAAGAAATGCATCATTCCAGTCTGCCTCATCTACAGTAGTCAACATTTGAAGTGGATCAAAAAAGTCCATCAAAGTTGTCCTTATACAAGAACAGTATATTGTTTTGGTTTTAGGACAACTTTGATGAAAGGTTTTGATCCACTTCAAATGTTGACTACCATATATCTTCTTGCATATCCATTTTCCAGGCATTTAATTTGTCCAGTGTTGATTCAGTGCTGCATTTGACTATTAAATTGTAATACATGGATTAGGAATGTACTGAAAATTCGCTGCAAATTATCAACTTTATTTTTTAGATTAAAGACACATCTCTTTGGTTGGTTGGAACTGTCACGCCCATGGACTGTCTGTATGTTTTTCTCCCCATGTATTCTCTGTGACCTAGTTTCTCCCTTGTTTGATTAGTCATTTGATTCACCTCATTTAGTTTAGTACTTATAGTGTGTCTGCCCCAAGTTTCCTTGTCCGGTGTTATACGTCGAATGGTGCTACACGCTTGTCTGACTGCAGCCTGCCCTGGGTTTATCGCCGGTCTTGGATTAACCCATTGTCTTGCTGTCTTCACCCCTCGTTTAGACTATTGTCTGTCTGTTTGTCCCTGAATTATTCTTTCGTCTTGCCCTGTTTATATCTGTTTGCTGGTGTCTACCCTGCCTGTGAATGACCATGTCCCTGTTTAATAAAAGCTTGCATATGGATCCGCCCACTTCATGTCTTGTTCGCTCTATAACACATACAAGTTCAATTTGTTTAAAAATCGTATTAATGTATGAAGTGGCAAGGGGTCCTTTTACCTTGTGTGTAGGGGTAAAAAACCTGCATGGGGTAAAAGGCACACAGTATTGATACAAATACTTGAGCTAAAATAATAATAAAAAAAAAAGTTAATACTTGTTCAAAAAATAATTTTAGCAAAGTACTATTTTCTGTTTATTTTGATAAATAGAAGATTTTTTTTGTTCAATAAATATACTGTCATAAAATTGTTAAAAAAAAACATTTAAAATACAGAAACAAAATCATTTTAAAAGATTCTGACAGCATTGAATGAAATCCCATAGTAATTAAATAAAGATTTACAGTAGTAACAACAAACGATATGATTAATATCTTATTTTTAAATATGATGGTTTCTTTACAAACATAGTAATTATCTCTAAGATGGACACCCAACATAACATACAATATTTACCATCTGAATCCAACAATGCCATGTCAACAAATGGAAAAGTCAGCCTTCTATCAATTATTATGTTAATTATTGTGCCTTTTAGCCCCAACAGCAGGGGCGCTTTTTACCCCAAATACCATACTTTTACATATTCTTTTGTTATTTAAAAACTGCTGCTTTAATTATCTTAAACAAAACTGAAACTCATTAAGAAAACCTTTTTCTCAAGATATATTAAAACATTTTAATGATTCTTATTTGCTACTTAAAACTACAACATTTTTAAAAACACCAAATATTAGATCAAGAATGCCCAGAATCGACTTCGCGCTGCTGCCTGCGATCGTGTCAAAAATGAGGCAAATTTTGGAAAGTGCTACACCACGTTTTTCTGCCATCTAGCGGTTTAGATGAAAATAATATCAAAGGCGCCTTTTACCCCGGGGCACTTTATAATACCTGCAGGCAATGAAATACCTGCAATGGAAATGCTTCTCTATCGGTGCGTGTCCTGCTCCTTACAACAGATCATGAAAGCAGACTGCTTCAGGTAAATTATCTAGGATTACGCCAAAAATTTGAACATCATAATTGATTTGTTCCTGAATGAATCAGCCGTTTGAATAAATCAGTTTAATGAATGAATCAGTGACAAAGACATTGACCTACCGCCACCTACTGGCCCTTTTATTTGAATTATAAAGACTTATTTCAGCAATTAAAATCATTTAATGCTTCTATATTTAAAACTTTATATTTAAAACATTGATCTTGTAACATTATGAATTTAAATGCACGTAATGCATTCATGTCACTACTGAGCCTCTTAAAGGGGTCATCGGATGCCCATTTTCCACAAGTTGATATGATTCTTTAGGGTCTTAATGAAAAGTCTCTAATATACTTTGATTAAAAATTCTCAATGGTTTTGTAAAACAACACCCATTTTAACCTTGTCAAAATGAGCTCTGCAAAAATCATCTCATTCTAAGGGGTTGTTCCTTTAAATGCAAATGAGCTCTGCTCGCCCCGCCCCTCTCTTCTCTTTGTGAAATGGTGAGCTTGTTTACTTTAGCCGCATTTAGCAGCTAAACTTCCTAACTATCACGTTATAAGGAAAGGCGATTGCAAAGATGAATAAAAAACGCTTATCCACACTTCTGCAGTAAGTGAAGCTGGATCACGAATGATTCGCATGAACATAGACGGATATATGTAGATCGGGAGGCGCATTCCCTTCACAAACAAATGTAATCTACTGCATCTTCAGCGGCTCAGATGTTGGGAGTAAGTGACAACCACTATGTTCATTATTACATCCAGCAACACAACACCTCAATCGTTCAATCGGAGATATTCTTGTCTAACTTACATCCCTGCTCCGGCATCGAAACAAGGAAAGTAACTGAACTGTGACAGCTGGTCTGAGGTAAAACGCTCATGTCAATCAATTATCGTGGGAGCGGCCTCTGTTGGTGTGACGGCACACCAACAGGCATCTGAGAACGGCTCAATTTGAAAAAGTGGATATTATTTTTACAGATTAATTAAAAACCACTGCATGGATTTTTATCATTATAGGGTAGATTTGTACATACACTGCCAATAACACATTAATGTTCAAACAACATGAAAAAGTGAAGTTTGCATCCGATGACCCCTTTAAACAATTTATTGTTCAATTTAACTTAATGCTTTTATTAAAAAAAATCTCTACACATAAAAGATGACACATTTAATGAGGTTAGAAAAAAATGCTATTACAAAGGTGCCCCTGCATATCATTTTTAGGAATCAAATGTCACCTCATAATGTGAAGGTAAATTTTTGTTACTGATCAGAAGGTGCTCCTAAATTTTCAAATGGTGTTTTTAAATCATTCTTCCTTTTTATTAAATTCCTTTTTATTTGCTTTTGGCTTATTGGTAGTATTTTGACACGCTGGTACCCTGTTAAACTTACCACAGCTGAGGCTTGTTTTTAAAGCAGTGTTTAAGGCTATTTATGGGAATTCTGTTTCATTAAACTTATCTGACTATAATTTCCAACCTGCTGTGTTTAAGTCAGCGACATGCTGTTGCCTACCTAAGTGTATCGGTAACATGCTTGATACTCAGGATTTCGCTACTAATGGTTGTTATTAATGTTAATGTTTATCTGGATAAGGGCAACATGCTTGTTTCCTAAACTTCGGGTATTGACCATATGCTGTACTGCATTAAAGAGACATGCTGCTCTTCTCAGCTGCTTATTAAAGAAGAGCACCCCTTTGCTGCTACTCTTATTTTGTAAAGGGCATGCTGCCCCAGTCTATGCTATTTCAGAAGGTCTCACTTTAAAGCTATCCAGGGTATTGGGATTTTGTGGGTTTTTATGGCTTATCTAGTGTTCAGTAACATATTTGTTGCTAGACCCACCCGTTGCTTTAGGCAATTGGTTGTTACTGCAACATGCTTATACCTATTTAAACTTGCAACAGCAAGAAGCTCAATTTTAAGTTGTTGTTTAAGGCCATCTGATTGTTTTTGAAATATGCTTGCTGCTTATTGCTGGTTAATGGAAAGCCTATTCTTTAGCTTCTCTATCGCAAAAAGCTGTGATTAAGTTAGCAACATGCTTGTTGCTTAAAGCCATCTAGTGTATCAATAAGGGTTGTCAGACACTCAACACAACACAACAAGCACAAATGTCAATGGAAGGCGACAAACCTGTTAACTGATGAGTTGATTTATCAAGTTATTTTATGCTGTGGTTACAGAGCTTTTAAATGGATGCCGAAGCTTTTAGGTCAGGTAGAATATGCGATCTCTGACCCAGTTCATTTGTTCGCTTCCATGGCTGCAGTACGTTTTTGCTGCTAATTGGCAACCTAGGCTGCCAAATTCTATTGGATTTTCTGTATTCTGCACCCCTTCGCTGCTATTCTTCTTCTGTAAAGGGTGCCCCAGTATATGCTATTTCAGAAGGTCTTGCTTTAAAACTATCAGGGTATTGGGGATTTGCTCATTGTTTAAGGGTTTTATCTGGAACAGAACCATACTGCCAAACCAAACTGTATGTTAAGTGTCAATTAATTTGATAGAGGTCCTGATAGAAATAGCATTTATATAGTGTTACTTTTATTTTTGTTCTGAAAATAGACATGACTTTCTTTTCCCCACCCAGATTCTACAACTTTGAACATTTTAAATCAACATTCAGAGGCAATAAATACTACGTTAGGGCAATTCTAAGATAACATTTTTTGTGTGTGAACTTAGAGCCTGCCAATCAACAGGTACCACCCCCAGGCTGAATTACGCAACCTCTGCCAAAGGTTTGTCTGCATGTATTCATAGATTAAAATATAATAAAAATGGTTCATCATAAACAAGTGCTATGACCCATAATCTGCCCCACCCAAATTTACAGTCAAGAGCTGCTACTGCATAAAATGATCAAAGATTTTGTTTGTTTTGAGTGTGAATAATGACTTAAATTTCACTTGGATTAAACCCCTGAGTTGTGTGGATTACTTTTCACTACCCTTTGAGCCTGAAATTATTTAAAATTATATATATAAAAAGAAAATATTGGGTGAACTATTACGTTAAGTGCATACCTGTTTTTCTGTTCTCTGTTCTGCAGCCGATACAGTGTCATGATTTTTATGTTCACCCATCATACATAGCAGACAAATACATTTCTTGTCAGTGCGACAGAAAACCTCAAGGAGCTTGTCATGTTTTCGGCAGATCATCTCTTGCAGTTGTCCAGTGGCCTCAGTCAAACTGTGTCTCTTTCCTTTGAAGAAACTTTCATGTTGTTCAAGGTGATTTTGACAGTAAGAATTCAGACACATCAAACAGGACTTGACGGCTTTGTATTTTCTTCCAGTGCAGGTGTCACACTGCACGTCTCCAGCTCCAGCATAACAGTCAGCTGGAAGTTTAGTCTTCTTCAGTTTGTCCACGACTTCAGCTAGCATGGTGTTTTTAGCTAAAGTAGGTCTTGGAGTGAAGGTCTGCCTGCACTGAGGGCAGCTGTAGACTCTCTTCTGATCCTCTTCATTCCAGAAGTCTGTAATACAGTTCATACAATAACTGTGTCCACAGGAAGTGGTCACTGGGTCCCTCAGAAGATCCAGACAAATTGGACACATGAACTCATTCTGATCCACTGAAATTCTGGCTTCTGCCATTTCACTTTATGAATACAGAGGGAGACACAAAAACAGCTCAACTACACCTCAGTTTCTCTCTCACTGTTTCCTGGTTCTGTGTTTGAGTGACGTGTGTAAACAGGTCTAAAGGTACAGATTATAAAACATCCACTAGATGTTAGTCTCACACAGGCTTAGCTGTAAATGTTTTCACTGTGTGTATTTAGACATTCCAGTGATAATCAAGGATGATTTTTGACATCTTCTTAGTAAAATGGATGGAATTGCATTATCAGGTACTTCATCAAAGCTTGTAATCTCTGAGTACTCCTAACATGTCCATGCACAAACAAATTTTGTGAATGCACTGATATGTAGGTAGTTATCAATTGCTTATTTGCGCCAATTATGAAAACAGGAAATATTCAGTTAAAACAGAAATGTTGATAATTGACTTGAGAATAGATTAATGATAATTTGGTGTTTAGTTTATTGCTAGAACAAATAATATCTGTAACAACTGAACAGCTGTGAAAATTAATTTCAATGAAAAGGCTGTGTGGTGAACAGCACATTCCAGGGCCCAGGTAATGACAGGTAATGAAAGATTTACTACATTTTGATTGGATCTTGGTGGACTAACATAAGAAAACTGTCCAACGTCATCAGATAAAAATGTTAGGAAAACAGCCAGACACCTCTTAGAGATCAAAAGAAGACCTCTGGTACCAAACCTAGGAAGGACCGGACTTCCCATTAGTCTTCATGTAGTTTCTGTTCTTTACCCACCTAGAGAATTATTCCTAAGGTTTTAGCCTGTCACTGCCATAAAAATTCCTTAGGACCTGTGGATACACAAAGATCTATCCAAATCCATTTTAATCCATCCATCCAACTGTCTTTTCAAACCTTAAAGCTGATGCAAACTTAAACACACCCATTTTACATTTGTTCAGAGAAATACGTATTCTTTATTGTGTAGTGCAACATCTTACAAAACTTGACTGTTTACGCCCAAATTAATGTATGCTCGACAGTTCATGCAGTTGACAATCTATTTGTTTTAAAAAGTGCCAAGTATATTTGGGTGATGATTTGGAAAGTGAGAAATGCACTGGTATAACTATAGTGAAACTGTGTGTTTGGACTATGCAAGTAAGTTCCACAGGAGGAAAGAAGGGTGGGCCACACTGGGTGTGCCTTCACGAACAGCCAGTCACAGCACTGAAATGGACAAGCACCAAATTCCAATCTCCTCCTCATTGAAAAGGGATAAAGGTTTCATTTTAACAGACACTCCTTGTTCCAAGTCTCCCACCTGAATGGTGAGAGGCAATAAGAGATCACCAACATTTTGAGTCTCAGTCATGTAAGAGGTGAGACACTAGTAGACACAACTCATTCTGAGTCTCCAGCCTGCATGGTAGGAGATACTAACAGATAAACAAGCAGTCTCCCGTCTGAAGAGGCAAGAACAGATGCTTTGAGCGTGCGGCCCATTACAAGTAAGGCAGCAACAGATACCTTGAAGTAGATGTTATCAGATACAACCATGCCCTGAGTCTCCAGCTTTTGAGGCAGCAACAGATACAACCTGTTCTGAGCCTCCATCCTGTGCGGCAAAAGATATCCTATGTTCAGAGTCTTCATCCAGTAAGGCAAAAGCAGATGCAACAGCTTTGTGTGTCGGCTGAATTTAACAGTGTGTATAGAGTGTATAGAGATTTTATTTGTGAAATTCAACCTGAGAGGAGGCAAGAACTGGACACAAGCTTAATTATCATATCAGACCTAGCCATGCCTTATGGTGGGATGCTGTTTTACGAATATCACAAGTCTTTCTCTACCAAAGCTGCCATGTTCATTCAGTGTTTTCAGAGACTGAACTGGTCAGTTGTCGATTTAGTCCTAATCGCAGATGTTTCACTGGTCACCGAACTCTTTCATGTTCGCTGTGTGGTTCATTTTCTCACATCTGCATTGTGTCATAAAGTATCTATCTCAGCTAGCGCTGCTTCCGAGTCTGATGTTAGGGAAACTATTGAGGACCGGTGTTGTGCTGAATTTCGACTGCCTGCCAGAATTAAACTGCCCTCTGCCACATGTATGCACATGACATCAGTTGATGACATCGCAAGGACATGCAGTTTCTGTGGATGAATTTGCATGTCTGCTGCCTGTCTGTATTACCCCTTGCCATAGCTTATCAGGTGTTCAAATGAGGCCAAAAGTCTTTTTTTAGGGAATAAATCCATTGCACAAAGTTTTCAGCAAACTGAGTATATATTAAACAAACTTAACAACACAGTAAATAAAAATAAGATGTAGGACTTCCAAATAAGTATCTGAAATCATTACAACAAAATCATACAATTCTGAAAACAGGACTAATGTAGCTTTGTTCATGTCCTGTTTTCTGTACACATGGACAGTGGAACCACCGTGGGCATACGTCACAGCCAATCTAATGTTCATAAAAATATTATGAAATCATACATTTCATGTACAAGGTATCTTACATTTTAAAGAACATTATATGCAGTTTAATGTCAACAGAGTTTGAGGGAGAAAAAAAAATGCTTACCCGGTCCATCACATTTTGGGGGCGTCTCTTTCCCCCACACAGAAAATACAGATCTATCAGGTCATCTAAGGATAATAGATGTTATCATAAAATATGTTTTTATAATTGAACATGCAAAACACACATTACACTCACTTTGGATCAACTGTAACAATTGCTAAAAAAAGTACAAAACTTTAAAACAATGACTGCTTTTTAATTCTTACCAGTGTTCTGAAGAGGGAAATAACTATTCCCATTCTAAGTTCAGCCATGTCTTGCGGAGTTGTAGAAAACTGAAGTGGCTCGTCTTTCAGGATGCATTCAGCAAACTAAAAACAATTGTTAATGTTTTGTCATTTAAATTGTAGTGAACAACGTTGTGAAAATTGAGCATACACTGCTCAACATACGCAATATACATGAAAACTTAAATATTATACGTAATATAACACGTTATGTGAGAATGTGGTCCGCGTGTTAATGCTTGCAGTTTGTCTATTAGTTACTTCAAGAACAAAGGGCACACAGGAACTGCCATCCTGTTGTTTGGCATGAGGAAGTGTGTCACAACCATCTTGAAAAATTATAGACCCTCTGTCTCATGAAGGACCTGTAACAAATTAAAATACAGTAAATGCATTTGTAAACACAGTTAATATGTATTGCCCATTAATTTTTACTTTTTTACTAATTTTTAACTTTTTTAAAATGCTGGTTTACCTCGTCGCATCCTGACACCTTTTGATCTTTATTTTGAATCCAGCTGTTATATAAAAACTAGTAAAATTAACAAACAGTATATTAATACACAAACATGTAGCATAATTTGTTGTAATTTCAGTTCATTTGTTGTTTGAAAAGTCTTCCACCAACCTTTATTTTAGCTCTTTTAAAAGTTTATCTTAGCACATTTTTGCTGCCAGATGTTGCTAATATACTGTAACGGGATGAACGAGACGAGAGGCGAGCGGATCCATACGCAAGCTTTCATTATATGGGCGAGACAAAGACATAGTCGTACAGGCTGGGTCGAGGCAGGAGCAGACAGGTATATCACAGGCAGTAGAAGAGAATAAACCAATAAACCAGAGCGATAGTCCAAAAGGCAGGCGGCTAGACAGTCAAAAGGAGAAAACCAGGCGAGAAAGGCAAAACACTGGGGACTAGGAACTCGGAACAGGAAACTAGGAAAATGCTAACAATACAACAATACAACAATCCGTGAAGTGCACTGGGGAGGACCGGGGCTTTTACAGAACGCCTGATTGGTCACGGGGGCTGATGCAATCAGTGCGGTGGAGGATCGGAGATGCAGTCCGGAGTGTGGTGCAACAGTCAGAGTGTGTAGGTGAGGTGAGAGTGACATCTGGTGGTGAGCGGACAACGGGACACCGACCAGATTCGTGACATCTACACAGTTGTACACGGTGGTGGAATATAACGCAGTACATTTGCTCATGTATAATTTTGTGATTCCAACTTCACAAATGTGAGGATTTTTTGCTTTTCCTGCATTGAGTACTTTTACTTTTTTAAAGGATTAGTTCACTTCTAGAACAAAAACAATTACAGATAATTTACTCACCCCCTTGTCATCCAAGATGTCTTCAGTCATAAAGAAAAGATGTTTTTTGAGGAAAACATTTCAGAAATTTCCATATAGTGGACTCCTATGGTGCCCACGAGTTTGAACTTCCAAAACGCAGTTTCAAAGGGGCTCTAAATGATCCCGACCAAGGAAGAAGTGTCTCATCTAGCAAAATGATCAGTCATTTTACTTTTTAACCACAAATGCTTGTCTTGTCTAGCTCTGAGTTTGCATTTCACTGTTTTTATTCATTTTGAGGAATACTGAATCTGTTTTTTTGTGAGTGAGATGAATTAATGCATGTTCACATTTAGTCTAGAATACAGTAACATCATGTTTACTCCCAATTTCCAGACAGGAGACTTGTCAATCAATAAATGGGGAAAAAAGTAACTGGCGTTACTTATTTGAAAAAGTAACTCAGATATTTTCTTAGAAGTTCAAAAGTAATGTGTTACTTTACTAATTAATTGAAAAAAGTAATATTATTACGTAACTCGCATTACTTGTAATGCGTTACCCCCAACACTGCAGCAGAGAGGGGTGATTTAAAGGATCGTGCAATAGAACGGCTCGCCTGACAGGGCTGATTTGGACAAGGTAAAAGGGTGTTTTTTTACGCTACCACTGAGAAATTTTAACCAAAGTATGTTATAGACTTCTCATTAAGACCCTAAAGAATCATAACAGCTTGTGGAAAATATGCATCTGAATACCCCTTTAAATAAACGATCTGAATACTTCCTCCACCACTGGTGTTTCTAAGGACAGTTATTATGCTCCTTTTTACAATATGTAATATAAGTCTCAGGTGTCCCCAGAATGTGTCTGCGAAGTGCCAGCTCAAAATACCTCACAGATAATTAATTATATCATTTTGAAAAGGCAGATTTTGAGTGGAAGCAGAAACACAGTGTTTTAGTGAAACTTGCTAACTAGCACGTTATTAGGAAAGGCAATCGCAAAGATTCATAAAAAACCCCCTTATACTCACTTCTGCTGTAAGTGAAGCTGGATCACGAATGATTTGCGCAAACATAGACACACATACGTAGATCGGGAGCCGCATTCCATTCACAAACAAACGTAATCCACTGCATCTTCAGCGGTTCAGATGCCGGGAGTAAATGACGACCACTATGTTCATTATTACATCCAGCAACACAACACCTCAATCGCTCAGTCGAAACAATGGAGGTCGGACTGTTACAGCTGATCTGAGGTAAGATGCTCATGTCAATCAACTATTGTGGGCGCAGCCTCTGACAGGCATCTGAGAATGGCTCGATTTGAAAAAGGGGATATTATTTTACAGATTAATTAAAACCACTGCTAGATTTTTATCATTATAGGGTAGATTTGTACATACACTGCCAACACATTAATGTTCAAACAACATGAAAAAGTGAACTTTGCATCCAATGACCCCTCAGGGTCAGTAAAAGATACTCACTACTCAGTAAAAGATCTGAGTACTTCTTCAACCATTGGAAACACATTATAATTATTGTACACCTGCATACCGTTGTTGCTTGAGAGAACTCAGGGCTGCTGGCAGAGGCAGCTTTGGTGTTGGTGATCCACACCATCTTAATTTGACTGCAGGCTCCACTAGTTTCCAAAAGGCCTGGAAATGTTTGTATGAGTCAGACCTAAGAATGTAATGATAGGTTTCATTTTATTTTTTACTTAGCTTCCTCAAAATTAAACATTTTTCACAACACATTGATTAGCAGGATGGTGTAATGCTATTCCAAAAGCCTTATAAACCAACCTGGTGTAAAAACGAATGTCCTCGCCTGAACCTGCTAAGTGTTGTAAGCCGAACGGGTTTGCAGCTGTAACACTTCCAGTTAGTGTTGTAGATACCTAATTTTCTGATGCAAGGCTTCATTCTTGTTGACCATCTCATCTGCCATCACCTCCGTCGCTGGAGTCACACAGTAATCATGATCAGGGGCTGGATATCTCTGGAGTTATAGTGTGACGACTTACTACACATGGGTACACATCAATGTAATGCCGACTTTTTCACCCGTTGGAAGACCAGTCCCCTTTCTTTAATCCTGAATCCACTCATTCTCACTTACTAACGTTAGTTAGCAAAATTTTTGTGTCAGTGTCAAAACTGTTATTATTAGCAGTGTGGAAAAGCTTAGAACAAAAGTACTGATGCACACACTCATATCCCGGAAGTTGACAGACGCCATCTTGTGCACCTAGTAAACTATCAAGGTTATTAATGCTGAATGAACTTGAACACTTGTCCTTTGTTTTCGTTCTGTTTTGGTTTCTATTTTTTTTCAGAACTCTTCAGAACATTTTCTTCTTACATTGTATATGGCCTAACTGCAGCATCCTTTCGTTTAGAACTTTGAATACAATCTGGGCTGTATCCTTTCAAAAATTTGTGTTCTCTTCCCCCTCCTACTCAGGTGGTGCTGAATAGATTTCACAATGCAAAATGCAAAATTGCCAAGATCTTCAGTTTTTTATCACCTGTAGTAACTGTGTATGTAGCAATCTCTATCCAGAAGTCCTCTGTTTTGCTCTCTTCTGTATTGTCCCATTCTAGAGTGTGAATTGCTCTCCACTGTTGCTCTGCTTTTCTTACATCTGGTGGAAGAATAAAAGATAGCCAAACCTTGGCTTACTTGAGGACAGGACATATCGCGGTGACAGGAATTTGAGAGCCTCAAATTGTTTGATGTTATCTCACAGTCTCTTCGTAATCTCCTTAGATAACTCAAGTATGTAGTCCCTGCATCTACATTTCGTGTCCTGCACAGCTTCGCCACTTATTCCCTTTGATTCATGTGAAGCTAGACAAAACTGCACTCCAAATTCCACAGCATCAAGGGGCAAAAGATTCTTATTACAAAGGTTAAAGTCCATGATCTCTTGCCAACTGCAATCCTATTTGCTCAAGAAGTGCCTGGCAAAATGTTAAAAAGTAGTAAAAAGTTTTGTGAGAGGTTTTGCAGGATTGGGTTTGACAAGTTGAAAGATTTTAGCAAGTCTGTTTAACTCTGACACAGTTGGTTGGAGGAATTTCAGATAGATCAGGTTAATATTATCACTGTGCATTTGGTCCAACAATTCCACAGCATAGCTCCTTTTGTTATATTTTATATTGATTAAAGGACTCTAAAAACCTGGTGCTTGGATGCCAGACTTTAAGTTTATTAACTATTCCTTTTTTTTTTCTTTCTTTTTTTTTTTGTAACTGTTATACTGAACAACAAATACATAGCCTGAATATACTACATGCCAAAACTTCACACACCCATGTATCTTGAAACTCAGTCTCTGTATCTTGCTGGTACTCTCACTCATCTGGTACAGTACGGTTTCTTTTGGACTTCACTAGAGTAATCATCAACGTAAGCTCGGGTGAGACTTTGTTGTCATGAGTATCAGAAACATTGTTTTGTAACTGTTCAGCATCTTGCAGGTCACTTGTCTGCATGACAATACTCTTGTCAAATACTGACTTATCCGTCTCTTGTTTTTCTCAGATGTTTGCGATTCCTCCTGATCAGGTCACCATCTGATGTTCTGACCACAAGGGATCTAGGATGCTCATGTCTCCTTTGGACCACAGCAGGATGTCAAGATTCTCCTTTCTGCATTCTGATTTTCTCTCCAGGTTGCAGATCCAGTAAGAGCTTTGTCTGCCTGTTGTAATGAAACTTTTGCTTGCTTTGTCATTCTTTGAGCGTTCTTTGCACTTGTTTCATTGCATCAGATGTAAGCAGTGCGGATGGCGTTGGCAGCTTTCTCCTGAGACGTCACCCCAGCAACAGCTGTGCAGCAGACAAACCATATAATATAAAAGCAGACCCGGACAAAACACCAGTTAACAGAGTGAGCACTAATGCTTTCGAACGCCGGTAAGCCGGCTCCCTATATAGTAAAATAACTTCCTTGTTATGATCATGTGGAAGTTCGCACAGCCAGGTATCGCGTTCCATCTCGCAAGACTGATCGCATCCAGGGTCGTACATGCACATGAAGAGGCAATAATACAGAAAACGGTGTGATAATTTGATTAAACAATCAACAATACATGAGTGTTAATCAACAACAGTATAAATAAATCACCCCTTATGTGGCATTGCTGCATAAATCCCCACCCCCAGCCATCGGCACAGGAGGAGAGCGACCATATCAGGGTTTCAGGTTTACCACATTCACATTATCTGTTTCAGGTGGGTTGTAATTTATTGGCCCCATTCTTTTTATTACTTCAGCTGGTCCCTTCCACTAGGGCGCTAGCTTGGCAGAGTATTTATCCGAGGCCGACGAGAGGGGATGAGTCCTCATCCAAACGAGATCACCCGGCTGAAATTGCGCATCTTTCCTCCGTAATATCTTGCTTGTCTTGCCTTTTGCACATCGACTCTATGTTTTACCTCGTCTGCCATCCTGGTTTGTCTTTTGACGAGATTATAGAAATTTGATCTGGAGTGGGGGGCTTGTGGATTAATCTTTTCAGGGGTCCCTGAAGTTGGCAGCCAAGCATCAATTCAGCAGGTGTCTTGCTGGTGGTCTCTTGATAGGCAGAATTAATGGCAAAGCGGAACTCAGGTAACCAATGATCCCATAATTGATGATATTGCCCCACATATGATGCAATCATAGTTTTTAATGTCCTGTTGATTCTCTCTGTCAGATTTGTTTGTGGATGATAACTTGTGGTGAGTTTCTGGATGCTTCCCCATGTCTTGCATAGCTCTGACGGCACATTGGAAGTAAATTAAGAACTCCTGTCAGACACAAGATACTTCGGGACCCCCCATCGGGTGAAAATTTCAACTCTGAGTATTTGCACAATTTTTTGTGTTTTACTGTTACATGGGGGAACATTTCTACCCACTTAGAGTAGTAATCCACTATTACTAGCAGGTAGGTATTTAGGTTCTTACTGCATGGAAAAGGTCCTATAAGATCCAACCAAGAAGGTTCTGAGACTTGTCTTGACTGTAGGAGTCCACTGGGTTTTAAATTGTGCTTGTATTTTTGACAGATTTCACATCCCTTGACGTAACTCCAGACGTCGGCCACCTAGCCACTTCTAACAGCTTCAACAGGGTCTTTAGTCTGCCCAGATGTCCTCTCATTGGGTTGTCGTGGAAGTAATGCAGAAATCCAGGTATTGAAGTTTGAGGGACAACCATCTGAAATTTGTCTCCATTCTTCATTGGAACTTAAAATGAATATTCAATGCATAGTATGCAAAGTGTTACAATCTCTAGAATCACTCCTTGGCTTGTAGTATCCATTCACTTTCTAATTTCTGGATACTTAGAAAGTAATCCACACACAACAGAAATGTAGACCCACCATGATAAAAAAAATATCTGTGCCAATTTTCTCCCATGGTTGCCCAGGTAATACATGTGGCAACAGTAGCTATCTCTGGTTATTGTTCTTATTCTCATTACAAATCATCCATCAGCTTGTTGGCCTCGAATAATAGACCATCAGCATAGCTGATTTCCCCTCTGCATGTCCAGTAGGTTTGAATTGATCTTGGCAGTGCAGATCTCTCTTTTAGCCAGCCATCACTGACAGCATTCTTTAGTGCTTGCATCTCAGCATCATCTGCTGTGGCTTTCTTGAAAAGTGTTCCAGCTTTTTCTTCAAAATGGGAAGTTGTGATGTTATCTAATTCACCTCCAACTCCCAATAGATCCTCTTTCTCCTCTTTCAGATAGGCCTGGCTCAGAGCATCATCAATATGTAATTCTTTACCAATCTCACATTGAGATTGTACCTCTGCAGACATAGAAACATTCTCTGAAGTCTCATTGGAGCTTGATGTAATGGCTTTCGGAAAATGCTTTCTAATGGTTTTAAATTGTTCAATTGTTATTTCTTTTTTCTTTTATTTCTTCACATATTGGTGGAATTTGCTTGCATCCACAGTCAGTGTTACAGGCTTTCTAACATCACAGAACTTCTATGTCAGACTGTGAGTGATCATCTGTTTCAGTTTCTCAATGCTTCTGTCCTGAGCATCTTCCCAGTGCCATGCTGTTGTCTTTCTCCAGCAATTTTCTCAAAGGTGCACTGATGTCAGATAAGTTGGGGATAAATTTATCCAAATACTGAACCATTCCCAGATATCTTTGCTCCTGTTTGCTCTGTGGTGTTGGTAGCTGAGTTACTGCTCTAATTTTTTTTTCATCTGGCTTTAGTCCCTGAGGATATGTCCAATGTATTAGACTTTTTTCATTCTGATTTGGCATTTGTTTCTGTTTAGTTTCAGTCTTTAATCATGCTCTTTTGTGTCTCCCCACAGTAATAGATCATCAATGATGTTCACAACACCTTCCAGGCCTTCTATCATTTGGGGTCCATACATATGCAAATTTTATTTGATGTGACCACAGTCACCATGCTCTTGACCCAGTCTGTAGGCTTAGTTGTTTTGCAATAATTCCCATCTGTTCCATTCTTTTTAGCTCTTTAATGACTCTGTCTCTGAGAGCTACTGGATCCTCCTTGGAGTATGCACAACTGGCCTGATGTCTGAATTTATCTGTATACTGTGTTTCTCCAGGTAAGCAGCCTAGTCCTATAAACAGGTCTTCAAATTCTTTGAGAATGTCTCTGTTCTTCTCAACATAACACCTTTTAACCATGCCTACTTTTTGGCAGGCAGCGTATCCAAGTATTGCTAGAGCATCTTTTTGTATGATCTCAAATACAATCCTGTATTTCTGACCCTTGTATTTACAGGTGATGGCTTTCTTGCCTAATGGCACCATGTTGTGGCCTGAGTAGCCCACTAGCTTGCAGCTAGATTTTTGCAAACTTGTATGTTATGTATTTACCATTTCTGTCTTTAATTTTCACTGTTATGTGAGGTAATTCAGTACTTACATTTGCATATATTAAGGAAAAGGTTTCACTTCTTTAAGCTTACATGCTTATTGTATGCGAACAGGGAAGCAGAGGGATAAGAAAGTAGGCCATCCAGTGTTCCCAAGCTACTTTAACACTATTGCCACTGGCTGTTTTTCATGTCCGCGGGTTGAAGCAACCCTAATAATGTAATATTTAGCCCCTGAAATGCTAGTTTTATGAGGGAATCCTGCCCAAAAATGTGTATTTTACCCCCTGGAACATGATTTTTAATGGGGGACCCCCCTCAAAATGCTAAAAACTACTTCTGGGCTAGTTAGCAAGTGGGCGGGTTTTGTTGTGAAAACCTGGCAACTCTACCGTCATCCCATTCACGGCGTGATCATGTTTCTGTGGTGTCCGGAGGTTACATTTGAAGTCTGCTACATCACAGTAAGTAACTTTGCAACTAAATGTTAGCTAGCAGTCATCTTCTAACACTTTATTTTGATGGGTCCACAACATTCAACATACAAACTATAAGAAACTTTGCAAGTTTATGTCAACTTATTCTACTAACCCTAAACCTAACCTACTACTCAGTCTACTCTGCAAATTAATGAGAATTAGTTGACATGCAGTTGCAAAGTTACTTAGAGTTAGTACAACCAACCAACACTTCTAGGTATCTTTCACAGATGTGGGCATAATTTATGTAATGCTTATTTAGTGACGTGCCTTCAAAAAAGTGCACCCACTAATGCTTTTACTCACTCATGTGCAACAGGATGATTGCCAATTAACTTTCTCCCCACCAGCATTTTTGAAAAAAACAAACAAAAAACTTTGCAGCCACCTACAGCATTTTTCATGGTTTTTACTAAACTTTCATGGTCCACAGAATATATTGTTGTATGTCTGAACATGCAGTCCACCAAAATAAAGAACAGACCCTTCTACTTTCAAACAAACCAAAAAATCTGTTTTATTCTAGCTTCAGACATTGTTTTTTTTATCAACACTTTTAATGTAGATAGGTTTCATAAAGCAAAAAAGTTGAGAAAATCACAATTTTTATCAAATATTACATATGTATCATATTCAGTACTGTTATCAAAGCAAAGATGCAGTAGATGGCTTCCATCAGCACTCCCAAAGCTTGCACAGTCCTTTACCACTTCCTGGATCAACATTAGGCAGTTTTATTTCTTTTTATTTAATTTATATGCGGTTTAGCGTTTATTACATTACATTATTTTTCAGATATTTTTCAGATTATTAATATTTTTAATATTATCATATATTTTTCATATGTAGTTTAGTGTTGATGACAGCATTATCTTTCACAGACATATGCAACATGTGAGATTGCTCGTTTCTACATCTTCTTCGTCTGTGTATTTAATCGACACATTCTAGACTCAGATTCAAAAGGTGCGTATTAGCCCCAAGTGTATAACAGTGAAAACAGAAACCTGGGAAATTTAATGTTTGGCGGGGGAAAAGTTAAGAAACGATTCAGTTTTCATTTTTTATTTGGCAACGAAGAAACATTTTGGTGGCTGCGCCACGTTATGAAAGTAGCCCAACACAACCCGTAACTTTTTCTTGCGACCTTGAAGGTAAGACCTTGTTCATCTTTCTGACCCATCAATGACATGATGGTGAGTAATTAATGACACAATTTTCATTTCTGGGTGAACCAACCCTTTAACTTGAAAACCGCTTAACATGGCTCAATGCACAAAACACCAAACTGTACACACACTTTCTTGATAAAGCATACTATGTATAGAAAAGCAGATGAGTCCAGAATATGAACGCGATGAGTTTAACATATTTTTGATAGAACTCATAGAAACATTTTTTATGCAAAACTTTCATCCTTATTAGGGCTGTGTATTGCCAAGAATCTGGCGATACGATATGTGTCACGATACAGGGGTTGCGATACTGTAAACAAGGCAATATATTGGGATATTATTTTATGAATAGGACATAATTTTAGGAAAGCTGTAATTAAGAACAGACCACCATATGCAAACCATTCAATGTTACTGAATCACTTTTTGTGCAGTACGAGTAATGGGGGGAAACAAAGTGCTTTCGATTCTTTAGTTATTAAATGTATAAAATGTAAGCTTTTATAAACAGACCATATATATTTTTAGACCCTGCTTTACAATTGTAACCATGTCAGAGTATTTTGATCTGAACTTAAGAATTACATCTGCTCATTATCAATAAAAAAATAAAGTGCTTGCAGGATTCCTAAAGAAAACAAAAGAATGAGAACCTTTTTGTTCTGAGGATTTCGCAGAACAAGACAAAATGCAAAAAAATGTAGGAACTTTATGAAATTAAACTTCCATTTTAATGGAATTATATGCAGTAATAAACAACATTTAAACAAGAGCTTCACAATTCTGGATAAATTGTGAATCCCAGTTGTTTTTAATAAATTGGAGATCACGATTCTGGAGAAAAAACATTAGAAAACTAAACAAAATAACATAATTTACTAGTGGTTTTGACAAATTGTTCATTGCTTAAGTCTTTTCAAAACATATTTAAAAAAAAAAAAACACTCAATGAAGGAGTCAGTGTCTCACTTCATTAAGACTTGTTTGACTATTGAAATCTCCTGAATGAATGATTCAATGACATACTTTTTTTCAAACGGGCAGTTGTCGCCACCTCCTGGCGGAAGAGGTTAAGCGTTACTGTACATACAAGATAGTTTGGTTTTGATCGCTACTGTAGACAATAAGTGTATATACCCAAACTATAAACTTTAATCCCAGTACTTGTTACTTAAATGTCTGTTACACAGAAATAATGATTATAATGTGGTTGAAAAGACTGTTTGTGTTGCTCTTTTTGCGTTCACATTTACACCGACCCTCTGATTCATTAACATGGGCAGCGACAAAACGTGCTTCTATATATATATATATATAGTCCCATTCATTACAAGCAATATTTATTTTAAATTAAGCCTATCACAAACTTATTTAATATGATACTGAAACTGCTAAACTATTTTTTAGTATGTACAGAAGGTTTTAAACTTCTCTGGTGTCAGAATTAGACGTTTTCCCCCCCCCCAAGTTCAGCTCCAACAGGTGAACATAATGTATGCTTTGTATGTTATTTGTTACAGTTGTTATCCACTGAAAATACGTCCACAATGACCAGATCTGAACTAAATTTTAACTTTCTAGAGACGTCCTGTGACTGTCAATATTGGACGTCCAGAAGACGTCATAAAAAGACGTAAAAACTTTCATTCTGGCTCTTCAGGGGACGTCATTTGGACGTACTTTTACTCATTCGTTACTATTAATAGGTGAACATAATGTATGTTTTGTATGTTATTTGTTACAGTTGTTATCCACTGTTCAATGAGTTAAGTTTCTTTTGTTTTCATGGTTTTTGTACACTGTGTCTGTAAGTTTATTTACAAGTACAAATAACCCCCAGGCATGCAATTCACAGGGGATGAGAATCCTCACCACAACATGTCGCTTAGAAAGTGACAGACAAGAAAATTCATCATCACATGTTATTTCACTCACTCGTCCCTTAACAATGGTTTACACTGTGACAGTGAAAAGAAAAAACACCGGCTTTCAGAAATAGCCGTGTTCGGCAATGTACCATGACAGCTCTAAAACAGTTAAGCAGCTAATCCTGAAAAGGATAACAGAAATTATGTGACCCTGGACCACAAAACCAGTCATAAGTCGCATGGGTATATGTGTAGCAATAGCCAACAATAAATTGTATGGGTCAAAATGATCAATTTTTCTTTTATGCCAAAAATCATTAGGATATTAAGTAAAGATCATGCCCCATGAAGATACTTTGTAAATGTTTGCTTATCTTATACTTATACTGATGTATGTTTATATTATGTTTAACTAGTATGCAGCTAGTTATACAGTCATATAGTTGTGTCCACACATGTAGCAGAGTGACAATAAATCTCGACTTGACTTGACTTGACTAGATCTTCACGGGGAAAAGAATGAGAATAAAGTAGTTACCGTTGTGCAATCGTATATATTGGGGAGGCGGGACTCCTGCATCACTATCGTGATTGGTCTTTCAACTGACAGACGCGGTGTAATTGGTGCTTCCAGGATTGGTCACACTCGAGGTGATTCCCACAGTGAGATACCGAATTAATAATGTTTGAAAGAGAACCAGAATTCTATACAATTCCCATTACTAAATCAAACATACGCAAATAATTTTGAATTGACTTACTTACCTGGAGCAGTTACTGTTGTATTTGTAGTAGCTTCCAAGTGCAGTGAGGCAACCTACACAGACATTGTACAAGCAAAAGATCCATGTGCCTGCATCCATCCACGCACATCCTGATTTTGCCAAGTACTAGTTGTCCTGAGACCAATATTTTTTATGATGACTATGGGACAACAACTGCCTCAGCCAATCAACGTTTATGACATCATCACTATGTGCCCCTCTGCAGAGTCCGCTAAAAAAAAAAAAGTAACGCCCCTCGCAAATTCAAAAAAAAAACAAAAAAAAAAATATTGCCCCAGCACCATTGTACCCAATACTTATACCAAGAACGCAAGTGAAAAGGTAAGACAATGGCTTAATTTCTCCAATCAATTTCAGCAGTATATCAGTGATAGTAAAATTCATATTACTTTTTAGATTTGCGCTTTTCCACCACGTTTTAACATTAGTTTAGTTAGTTAAGTTACCCTAATAAGCCGTTCAGCCTAGACAGATGTTGTTAACTTTCTGGCTCCAGTTAAGACAATCTAATAAGTTTTAAAATTGATTTTTTCACAGTGTGCCTAGCTATCAAAGGGCTGCGATTAAATAGTGGCCTTTTGCGAGCTTATTTTCTGCCGGTTTATTAGCACTCGCACTGCCGCCACCGCAAATTTTCCTAATATTTCTGTCGTTAGCATATACTGTGCCACTGCCAATTTCTGTTGCGTCGCGTCCAGTTGCATTCAAGGACAAACGCCGGAAATGCGGAACAAAACAGCGCTTGTTTGCGCGCCGCACGGACCATTCAGCTCGGTCCACCAACAGACAGTATTTGAGACGCTAGGCGATTTGCTGCAAGGTTCAGGTAGAAGCGATTGAGTTAGATTATTTATTCTGTTACATATATATATGTTGACCTCTGTCACAGTTCTGTCTGTTTGTATATTTGGTTTCTCCCATTGTCTCCCCCTGTCATCCTGTTAACTTTGGTTTTGCCCTCGTTGTTCTGTCATCCCCTTCACCTGTCCTTGTAATTAGTCACCCTTTATAAGCCTGTTTGTATCCTGAGTTCTCTGTCGGTCTTTATTGTTAACGTTTGTTTGTTTCTACGTGTGTGGATATTCCTGCTTGTGCTACCTGAAGTTTATATTAAATATTGTTGCCTGTTATCTCGTCTCTCGTCTCGTTCCGTCCAGCACGCAGCTACTACTTAACAACCTCAAGTCATCACTGATTTTTTTCTGTTACATATGAATATGTTGACCTCAAGTCATCATTGATTTATTGTTATTTGTGAATATGTTGACCTCAAGTCATCGCTGATTTTTTGTTACATATGAATATTATATTCTGTTACATGATGTTGTCTTCAGACATGTATTACCCCAAACTGCTTTGATGTCTTTTGTTTCCCTGTTGTTGATCTCAAACTATTTTAGAATATGCTGTCCTGCTTTGTCTACAGCCTTTGTCATGAGGTGGAAGGACGTGGCAACACTTAAATGTTTTCCAACTCGTGCACAGTTCATTGTAACATCTTAGAATTCAGAATCCCATATGGATAAAAAAAAATACAGGGTGCTCAAAAAATGCTTTTCCTCATAGTTATATAACGACCTCAGAGTAGATTTATCAGTAAACAAACTGTCTGTTACTGTATTTAAAGGGCATCAAGTGGCCAAGTGACCAAGAGCACACAATGGAAGGTATGAGTTCACTTCATTTAATGTAATTTAACAATGTTAAATTTCCACAGTGTACGCCTTGCTGATGGAGGAGAGGTTGCTTCTCTATAAGCTACATGAGAAGCAACTTATTTCACACCATGTTGTTATAAACATACCTTTGCAATGTTTTCAGATCTGCATTTTCCATTTTTATTGTTAATGAAAACCAATGTGGCTGCAAAATGTGTCATTTATGAATTATTATTCATCTACATAGATCAGGCATTAAGGTGTCTCCAAAACAAGAGCCCAACATTCACATTAGGAAGTGTGGGGGCATATGACATTCAAGTGAACAGTTTGAACACTTTAATGAGGGACAATCAGGTTTCTGATGAGGTAAACTATTACCCTTATAGTGAGCCATGTAAATTCTTACACTTATTTTCTGTCACTTATTTCCTGTCTACTTATCCTGCCACCAAAACAAGTCACCATGGCCTACTTTTAGAATTTAGCCTTCTTGTTCTGCATGTTTTTCACAAATATTTTTTACAATATTTATTTGTTTGTCAGATTTCTACATAGTTAAAAGAGAATGAAAAAGGACTGGTGATAAATGAATCGCAACATTTCTGTGTTATATACACTAGGTTATCTCTTTTGTTTCTCTGAATTACAGAATAACATTTTGGAAAGGGCAACAGAGGTGTTTGGCGTGTATCTCGAGAGTGGCAATCACTGGAGCTTTTTTTTGAGTCAAACCTTTTTAAGGATTTTCGTATGTGGATTCTATTTTATTCTTGCCTAAAAAATGTACATATAACCCCCATAAGGATCTCTCATTTGAATAGATATGTCTACCTCTGCCAGCATAGAGCACAGACATTATGTGCAACAAAATTCGGGTATATTTATGCCCAACAATAGACTCTATGCATGAACGGTGCTGACGTATTTCTGGAAGAATCTCACCCGCCAGCCTATTCCACATAGCGCATTCTATAGCAAAGTATACTAGCGGCAAAACTCTTTCATAAGATTCATTTGACAGCGATTTATAATTTAAGTACTACAATATAGTATTATATAGTTATACATTATAGTAATTACCAGAAAGGCCCATTAATGAAAGCTTGGGCAACAGATTAAAGACAAGATAACATTTGTTGGAGATTGATGATTTAGATTTATTTTCGTAATAAATAATATAAACATGTATATTTTATACAATGTTGCCTGCACTGCAAGAATGTAAACTTTGTAAATGTAAATATAACAAACATTGAACAGTTTCAATACAGTACTGTAAACATGTAAATATATAAATAACTTTAAACATTTGTACTGCAGTAATGTAAACATGTAAATATATATAACTTTGAACAGATGCACTGCAATAATCTAAACATAAATATAAATAACTTTGAACATTTGTACTGCAGTAAAGTAAACATATAAATATAACTGAACATTTATAATGCAGAAATGTAAATATGTAAATATAAATAACTTTCATACAGTGTTAAACATTTCCTGTACAGTGTTAAATACAAAATTAAATTATTATTTATCTTGTTTTTTTTTTGTTTTTTTTGTTTGTGTGTTTTCTACACCTGTAGGCAATGAAATGAAAATAAATTGAAACCAAACCAGTAGGTGGCAGCATATGGCTGTTTGAATAAGTGAGTTCAACAGATTTGTTCAAACAGCTGATTCATTCAGAAACGAGGCAAGCAACAGCCTTTATGAATGGATTACTGAATCACTGACTCACTTGATTCGTTAAAAAGCGTGGATTTATTCAGTAACAAAACACCGCTGTGAGACACAAAACAGTTCTGCTGTGGCAAGGCAGGCTGCACAAGCAACATCTGGCACAACACAGGTCGATCGGTGCATCTCTATTTAAAACGTTAACTGCTTACATAAAGTCTTGATTGTGTCCTCCTACTCCCAAACTATGCGGCTTCTCTGACTTCCTCATCGACCTGAAACATGTCACCCTCACGCAGATCTCTCCTGTCACCTGATCCTTACTAGAAACTGAAATATTACTTATAGTTAGTACTGTTCATGAAGTAAAATACAAAATGTATATTAATAAAAAAAAAAACAAAAAAACACAAGATGCAAACAATGTACATAAAATGTAACTAGATAGATATATAAATAAATACAAATAATGCAAAGACATATATAAACTGTGAGAAACGGAGATGGCTAGAATCGATATTTGTATAACATTATAGCATGAGAATACTCAGCCTCAAAACTGTTGATGTAACTCTGAATATATCATTTGAAGCCCTTCTCTTTCTTACTGTTAAGCTGATTGCCTCATGATACGATTAACGTCATTCACAGTTATCCAGTTATCATCCTCTCCTGCGGCATTTTCACACAGTTATCGCCAATAGCGAAAACAGCTTCCGGTGCTGTACCTGATGTAACTGAGCGTACAGAGACCAAACACGGAAGTGATCGTGCGGAAGTGATCGAGTCAATTTTCTCACATTATTATAAGCTTTATCACAAATTAATACTTTTTTTCTTAAATGTTCTTGGAGCCCCTAGTAATAAACTTGACTTCAAACTCTAAGGCAGGGGTCTTCAAACTCAGTCCGGGAGGGCCACTGTCCTGCTGAGTTTAGCTCCAACCAGCTCCAACACACCTGCTTAAAAGTTTTTTGTATCCCTTGTGAGACCTTGATTAGCAGGTTCATGTGTGTTGGGGTTGGAGCTAAATTTTGCTGGACAGCGGCCCTCCATGACTGACTTTGAAGACCTCTGCTCTAAGGTGACAGGATCATGTAAACTGGTGCAATTTGCTGCTGGTATGAGGTGTTGGAGCATGGAACTTGGAGCATGTCAGGATTGCATGTTTGGCCAGAAGGCAGAGTGAATGGTATTGCAATAATTGTCTTATGGTTATCATAACTTCAAATATTTCTGTTTTAGCATTGCAATGTTGACAGAAGGTGGATCACCTATTTTAACTCACTTGGAGAAACAGAGTGGCAATGCCAAGCAATTGCTCAACACTGGTGGTAAGTATTTATTGTTTTGTTTACAATAGTGATATCAGTTGTCTAATGGGCTAAATGTCTACTTTAAGTGCCAATTTATGTAAATTGGCGGTGCTTGCTAGTAGCACTATATTGCCTCATTAAGTCATTTTCCAGCTGACCCAATTTCTAACCAAATGCCTCACATTCACAACTCGCACTGTATGCAGTATGCAGTTCCGCTGTTGCAGTTAGTTCACGCAGTACTCCCCACTGTAGATTAAGCTGTATCTTTGTTATTAGGACACAAAAACTGAAATAAAGGTTAAACTGACATGGTTATAGGTAGATAATGACAAAATGTTTATTATAAAATTAATTGTTGAAGTTGGATGCTAGTGGCAATTGTGATTTTGTTGATTACAGTATATTTGCAGCTTCAAGGGGAGTGAAAGGAGAGTGGGACCTCAAAACCACAAAACACAATTTGCAAATTAATTCAGTGTCATGCGGTATCCACACACTTGCAGTAAGTTACCAAGAATAGATCATTGCATGCATGTGTTTTAACCAATTGAATTTGAACTTATCATACATAATCTTTCCTTGTACAGGGTTAAAATGCCAATTCTTGTCAGATTCCATATTTAGTGATCTTTCTCTCTTCCTTTAAGTTTGACACTAAATTTATGAAGGCTGGTGGCTTCGTTACCTCCTTCCAGTGCCCTGTAATACAACAAGAGAGAATGCGCCTGGCCTCACTTTTGTTTCAGTCTTTAGGTATGTGCCTCATTGATGTAAATGTTTTAAATGGTTATGATTATATATTTAAAAGTTCAGAAATTTGGACGCTTGCCATATTTCTTGCTCATCAAAACTGTTGTTGAAGGATACTGACTGGATAATCAGATCCTCCATTGTTAGTCAAAAAAAGTCAAGTAACAGGCCACTGTTGAAAATAAATAAATAAAAATCTATAAACCAAACGCATCCACTATGAAGTATTTTTCAGAGCCTTTTGCACAGGCTGAAAAGTGATCACGTTAAGTTCGTTTTATGGTCAGGAAGCCAGAATTGTGGCTGGAGTGCTGCATGAATTGTTCAGAGAAAAACTCAAGTTTTTTCCATCAATCCATACAACCAGAAATTGGGAAAGTGGTCCAAAATTCTCAAGTTTCCCTTAAATAAAGAAACAAACAACAACATTTATATGTATATATTTACAGATCAAACCAAAAAATGTGGAATTTGTGCCAAAAATGTTTAAGGAAGAAAGAAAGTAAGTGCGGTTTTCACATATGAAAGCGATAATCATCATATTCTGGATATGAATACACACACAAAATGCATATACAGATCATACACCAACAGTCATTATATGTATCCTTATATATTATATGTGACCCTGGACCACAAAACCAGTCTTATGTCACTGGGATATATTTGTAGTAAAAGCCAAAAATACACTGTATGGGTCAAAATTATGGATTTTTCTTTTATGCCAAAAAACATTAGGATATAGTAGTAAAGATCATGTTTTTTACCATGAAGATATTTTGCAAAATTCCTACTGTATATATATCAAAACTTAATTTTTGATTAGCAATATGCATTGTTAAGAACTTTATTTGGACAACTTTAAAGGCGATTTTCCTCAATATTTTGATTTTTTTTTTTTTTTGCACCCTCAGACTCCAGATATTCAAATAGTTGTATCTCGGCCAAATATTGTGAAACCATACATCAGTGGAAAACTTATTTATTCAGCTTTCAGATGATGTATAAATCTAAATCTCAAAAAATTTACCCTTATGGCATGTATGTTTGCACAGTTATGTGGGAGAGTTTTAGGCAGTTTCTCTTATGGCACAAGGAGACATGCATCTCAAACTTTAAGAAAATCAGCCAAATACCTTTTTAAGTTAAGGTTTGGTATTTCTGCTGATGTAATTCAATTAAAAAAAAAAATCACAATATGCTTCTGGTAGATGTGTTGTAAATTAGTATATTACACATCATCCTTTCACAAGCTGATCAAAATACTGTTACTTTTCATTATTTGTGAATTAAATGTGTATTCAGTGTATGCAAAAAAAATATAGGATGCATATATGTATATATATATATCAGAATTCAGAATCAGAATTAGCTTTATTTGCCAAGTGTGCGCAAACACACAAGGAATTTGTTGTGGTTTTTTAAGGTGCTCCTGGTACATAGATACATACATACATACATACATATCTGACATGAGAACAGAGAAAAAACATTTAAATAAAATAAAAACTTACAATAAATAATAATGTATGAATCTGGAACAGAAGATTTATGTACAGATTTGTGCATTATTCCTCAATATACAGCTATAAATAAGAGATGTGCATGTGTATTTACATAAAAATACTACAGAAGTTTACATAATAATACCACACAAGGAGTCAATAATTAGAAATGGAGAAAGAAATACAGAAATGAATTGTAGAACCCAGGTAATGATTTATGTTTATCTGTTTAAGCTGGAGATGGCATTTGGGAAAAAGCTGTTTTTATGTCTAGATGTTTTAGTGCTCAGGGATCTGTAGCGTCTGCCTGAGGGGAGAAGTGCAAACAGGTTGTGTCCGGGGTGAGAGGGGTCTTGGATGATGTTTCCTGCCCGTTTCTTCACTCTGGAGATGTACAAGTCCTGAAGGTTGGGCAGGTGCACACCAATGATTCTTTCTGCTGTCCTAACAGTCCGTTGCAGTCTTCTTATATCTGATTTACTGGCTGCCCCAAACCAGACAGTTATAGAAGAACACAGAACTGACTCAATGACAGCAGAGTAAAACTGTGTCATTAGTGCCTGTGGTAGATTGAACTTTTTCAGTTGACGAAGAAAGTACAACCTCTGCTGGGCTTTTTTCACCATGGAGTCAATGTGAATGTCCCACTTCAGGTCCTGGGAGATGTTAGTTTCTAGGAACTTGAATGAGTCCACTGCAGCCACAGTGCTGTTCATGATGGTGAGAGGGGTGAGTGCAGGGGGCTTTCTCCGGAAGTCCACTGTCATCTCTACAGTTTTGAGCGTATTAAGCTCCAGGTTGTTGTGACTGCACCAGAGAGACAGCTGCTCAACCTCCTGTCTGTAAGCAGATTTGTCACCATCCCGGATGAGACCAATGACTGTGGTGTCATCTGCAAACTTCAGAAGTTTGACAGAGGGGTCTTTAGAGGTGCAGTCATTTGTGTAGAGAGAGAAGAGCAGTGGGGAGAGAACGCAGCCCTGGGGAGCTCCAGTGCTGATGGTGCGGGTGCCGGATGTGAGTTTTCCCAGCCTCACTAGCTGCTGTCTGTCTGTCAGGAAGTTGGTGATCCACTGACAGATGGAGGTGGGTACAGAGAGCTGTGACAGTGACTGTAGGATATCCGGAATGATGGTGTTGAAAGCAGAGCTGAAGTCCACAAACAAGATCCTTGCATAGGTCCCTGGTTTGTCCAGATGTTGAAGGATGTAGTGCAATCCCATATTGACTGCATCATCCACAAACCTGTTTGCTCGGTAAGCAAACTGCAGGGGGTCCAGCAAGGGTCCAGTAATGTCCTTCAAGTAGGCCAACACCAGTCTCTCAAATGACTTCATGACCACAGATGTTAAAGCAACAGGTCTGTAGTCAATAAGTCCTCTGGTTTTTGGTTTCTTGGGTACAGGGATGATGGTGGAACATTTAAAGCAGTATGGGACTATACACAGCTCCAGGGATCTGTTGAAGATCAATGTGAAGATGGATGATAGCTGGACAGCACAGGCTTTAAGGCAGGCTGGAGAGACACCGTCTGGGCCTTTGGTTTTCCTTATCTTCTGCTTCCTGAAGACTTTGCAAACATCACCTTCACAGATCTTAAGGGCAGGTTGAGAAACAGTGGCGGGGATGGAGGGGCAGGGTGTTGATGGCTGTGCTGTGGGACAGTTGGGGGGGGTGCAGGGTGTCAGACCAGTCTTTTGTTTTTCAAACCTGCAGTAAAACTCATTCAGGTCATCAGCCAGTTGTTGATTGGCCTCAGTGCTGAGGGACAGGCTCTTGTAGCTGGTGATGGCTTTCAGGCCGTTCCACACTGATTTGGAGTCATTTCTTGAAAGCTGTTTTTTTAGCTTTCCCGAGTAGTGTAACTTTGCCACTCTTATCTCCCTATTCAGTGTGTATTTGGCCTGTTTGTACAAGGCTTTGTCCCCACTCCAGTAGGCGTCCTCTTTGGCCTGGCGAAGCTGTTTGAGTTTTGCACTGAACCAAGGTTTGTCGTTGTTAAATGTTGAATAAGTCCTGGTGGGTACACACATGTCCTCACAGAAACTGATGTAGGATGTCACAGTGTCAGTGAGCTCATCTAGATCAGTAGCTGCAGCCTCAAAAACACTCCAATCAGCAAGTTTGAAGCATATATATATATTATTTATTATTATTATTTATTTTTTTTTATTTACTGTATTAAATCCTTATCAACAGATTGTTGGCCTAAAATAATCTAATTTACCGGCCTGACTTGTATATATGTGATTTCTCTGTATTTTGTTTTAACAGATGACATGCTGTGCTGCATGTGGAGTGTGCAGCCACACCCTTGTGCTACATATGTCAAGGTAATACTGTGTATTTGAATTGTCTCATCACTCATGCACAAATTAAGCAATATCCTTTGTCTTGTTATCAGTCCACATACAATGAGGGTATACATGGTTCAAAATAAACACCTAACAAGTGGCAAATGTGGTTAGATTTTCTGTTTAGAGATTAAATCTAAAAAGTCATGTCATAACAAAAGTGGACTCTACTGCATACTTTTATCTCTACAAATGTAAATGTGACGCAAAAGGCAATTTTTTTTTCCATCTACCCAGTCCCCTTGGCTAGTGAGTGTGTGTATAAATACATATGGTGCATGTATAGATACACATACACAGGCTTGCTCACTCACTCATTCCAGTAACAATAAACGCCTAAAACAGGCTTTGCACGGGTCTTGTTTTCTTGATGACTGTGGTGTTGTTTTAATGCACTAGTCATAAGCACATTTGTTGTAGATAATGTCACAAAATTTTGTGTATGACTTTCTATACAGATGACAACAACCCATTGGCCCAAATCTCTTTGCCTGCATCAGACACTGCACTACACTCAGGTAACTGTTTTGTTATTGACTGATTGGATCTCTTGCACCAGTCTTGATGACGTTTCATTTGGATTAGCTTTCACATTCATGTCTTGTGTTTAATGCAGCTAACCCAGACCTGTTAGTTGAGCCCCCTGGATCTGCTGTAGACTCTGCACAACAACAGGGTAACTTTTCAAATTCTTGCATGCATGCTGACCTAACTGAACTTTGATTAAACGTCATTTTATACTATTACAGTTACTTTACCTGGGATAGCCATTTTACCTCTGTGTGTTCGATTCGTAAATGATAAGTCAGTGTAAATACAATGCACTCTAAAGCCAAGAAAAAGGTGGCCAAACAATGTCCTAGTTCTCTAATATGTCTGTTTATTGTTATTGACTCTAACATATCAATAACAAATCAATAAGTAAAATACAATAATAAAGATGAAGGTGACTGAGGGCAACAATAGGGGTTCACATTGCTATATTCTCTGCCTCCATATCTTCAACAAACATAAAAAAAGGCTGCCATATGTTATAAAATTTTCTAGTAGACCCCCTGACTGTGGATCTGATCTTCTCCAACTTGATATAATACATGATTTCCCTAACCCAGTGACTATATGTTGGAGGTGCTGGGTCTTTCCATTTCAATAATATCAGTCTCCTAGCTAGGAGAGAGCAGAAAGCCACCATTATTCTTTCCCACATCTCTAGATGGGAGTCTATCTGAGTTACGCCAAAAAGTGCAATGAATGGACATGGTGCAAGCCTTTTTGCAAAGATCTTAGAAAAAGTCTCAAAGATGGACTGCCAAAAAACGCAAAGCTTTGGACATGTCCAGAACAATGTGTAGGAGAGTGGCTGGATCTTGCCCGCATCTATCACAAGTGGGGTCTATATCAGCATTGATCTTAGAACGTTTAACTTTAGACCAATGCAGATGATGTACAATTTTAAACTGAATGACAGCATGCCTAAGACAGATGGAAGATGAAAAAATTCCCTGTATTATTTTGTGCCAAGTGTCGTCTGTGATTTGTTCATTTAAATCTGTCTCCCATTTATTTTTGAGAAGGTTCAAAGGCATCAAGTTATGAGAATATAGTATTTCGTATATTGTGCTAATAGTTCGCTTTCTGACTAGTTTACAGTCAAAAATCGAATCCAACAGGCCAGGTGGAGGACGTAAGGGAGAACATATAAAGTTTGAGAATACAAAATTCCGAAGTTGCAAGTATCGATAAAAATGTGATTTGGGAATGTGATATTTTTGTACCAACTGCTCAAAGGAGGCAATGCTGCCGTCAATATATAAATCAGACAGCGATACCATACCACTTCTGGACCGCATATCGAAGACCCCATCTATTAATGATGGGACAAACATATGATTCAGTGCAATTGGGGCAGCCTGAGAAAGGTCTGTAAGTGCAAAGGATCTTCTGAATTGGTTCCAGATCTTGATTGAGTGCAAAACCACAGGGTTAGAGGTAAAGTTAGAAATGGGCCAAGTAAATGGCAACTTAGAACACAGTAAGGCTTTTAAGGAAGTGGAATTTACAGATGCCCCCTCCAAACTTAGCCATTCAGTGTCAATGTTATCATTATTGTTATCCATCCAGTATAACAGTACTCGAATGTTAACCGCCCAATAGTAATACAAGAAATTAGGGAGTGCCATGCCTCCCATTGAGCGAGGTCTCTGAAGTACACTTCTTTTTATCCGGGGCGGTTTTTTGTTCCAAATGAAACTTGATATCTGATTATTTAATTTCGTAAAAAAAGACTTAGTTAAAAAGATGGGAAGGCATTGAAATATATATAAAAACTTGGGCAATATATTCATTTTTACTGTATTAATTCTTCCACCCAGAGAGAGAGGTAAGGGATCCCATCGATCGATATCCTGATTTAAATTTGATAACAGGGGCTGATAGTTAGCAGCATAAAGATCTTTATGCTTATCTGTAACCCATATGCCGAGGTATTTGAATTTTTTGGGGCTAATTTTAAAGGGGAGTGAATTTAAGGAAGTCTTATCATTACTAGTGCCAACAGGCATCAGCTCACTTTTTTGAACATTGACCTTGTAGCCGGATAGTTTGCCAAATTCTTTTAGTAGGACCATTAGTTTAGGAAGACTCAAAAGGGGTTGTGATATATATAATATCATGTCGTCCGCATAGAGCGAGACTTTGTGCTCCTTCCCTGCTCGATGAATTCCTCTGATATCATTATTTTGCCTCAGAGCTAAAGCTTATGGTTCCATTGCAACCGCAAAAAGAAGCGGTGACATGGGGCATCCCTGTCTTGTACCACGTTTAAGCTCGAAGAAAGGGGACAAATTATTATTAGTACGAACAGCAGCTATTGGAGAAGTATATAAAAGTCTGATCCATGATATGAATTTATTACCAAATCCAAACCTCTCCAGTGTGCTGAAGAGATAGCCCCACTCCACCCGGTCGAAAGCCTTTTCAGCGTCAAGTGAGAGGACGACCTCCGGTACACCAGGTGGAGAGGGGCTATAAAGGATATTAAAAAGGCGTCTGACATTGAAAAAAGAGTAACGATTCTTAATAAAGCCTGTTTGGTCTGGTGATATAATGGAAGGAAGAACACCTTCTAGTCGGCGTGCCAGAACCTTAGCAAGGATTTTTGCATCCATGTTAAGGAGAGAAATTGGGCGAAATGAATTGCACTCCAGAGGGCTTTTTCCCTTTTTGAGAATTACAGAGATTACTGCTTGGCGCATGGTCAGAGGTAAGGTCTTAAGTGAAAGTGATTCTTCAAAAACTGACATTAGTAAAGGGGCAAGTTGGTCTGAGAATTTTTTGAAGAATTCTGTCGGATATCCGTCCGGCCCTGGGGACTTGCCGCTTTGCATAGATCTAATTGCAGATATTATTTCCAGGGCCGAGAAGTCTTTCTCCAATGAATCAGCTATATTTGGGTCTATGGATGGAACATGTAGGGATCTTAAAAAATTCTCCAACACAGAGGGTGTAGTAGGACATTCTGATGTGTATAACACTTGATAGAAATTTTGAAAACAGGAGTTAATTTTGAGGCTATCCGTACATTTTGAACCTTGTTCATCATTGATTGCAGGTATAGTCTGATTGGCAGTTCTTTGTCGTAGCTGATGTGCGAGAATGCGTCCAATTTTTTCCCCATGTTCATAGCATCCGTGTCTAGATTTGGAGAGGAGATATTCCGCCTGTTGCGTTGTTAGGATATCAAATTCGGTCTGCAAAAACAGACGTTTTTTCATTATGTCAGGAGATGGTTGATGGCTATATAACATATCTAGTTTCAGTATTTGATCTGTTAGTTCTTTAAGACGCACTGTATTTATTTTTTTCCTATTTGCACAATAAGAAATGATTTGGCCTCATAGATAAGCTTTTAAAGATTCCCATATAATTGAATATGACATTCCTGGAGTTTGATTAGTGTTAAGGAAAAATTGTATTTCAGATGAAATGAAGTTGGTAAAAGACTCTTCTGATAAGAGAAGAGGATTAAGCCTCCAAGGGCGGTAACTATTTTGTGTATTAGGAATACTGATTTTCATGGTTAGTGGACCATGATCTGAAATGACTATGGCATCATAATCACACTTAGTTACAGAAGATAAAAGTCTTTTATCCAGGAAAAAGGTATCTATACGAGAATAGCTCTTATGCACTGGGGAAAAAAACGAGTATGCTCTAGCAGTGGGATTACGAAACCGCCATACGTCCACTACACCATAAGTTTTAAGAAAAAGCTGGATTGTGTGTGCCGATTTAGACAAAGGCGTCTTTTTGGAGGAACTGCGATCTAAGGTAGGGGAAAGTACACAATTTATATCGCCACCAAGTATAAGATGGTGTGATGCCATGTTTGGTAGACGAGAAAAAAAATTTGAAAAGAATTCTGGATTGTCTCAGTTTGGTGCATAGATATTGGCCAGAATGACCGGAAATGAAAAAAGTTGCCCTGTCACAATAATATATTGCCCTGCAGAATCAGAATCGACATTAGTCATTGTAAATGGAATATTTTTATCAATGAGGATGGCTGCCCCCCTAGTCTTTGTGTGGAAATTAGAATGATAAACTTGTCCTGACCATCCTCTTTTTATTTGGAACAGGTCCGTTGTGCGCAAATGTGTCTCCTGAAGAAACGCAATATCGGTCTTAAGTTGTTTTAAGTGTGTAAATACCTTTTTTCTCTTAATTGGATGGTTAAGTGACTTCACGTTCCAGCTCATAAAGTTCACTGATGAGAGTCCATCCAGCGTTCTAGTAGAATTAGGATCAGTCATATCTTACTGAGTAAGAGGTTTAGCACACTTGAAATCTACATCTGGCTGAGCAAATAGAAAGGAAGAAAGATATACATAAAATAAATCCAAGAGATAAACAAGTGTGGTATACTCCCACCCTCAACCCCCACCCCACTACCCACCCCACCCCACCTCACCTAGTGCCTGGAGAAACGAGGCAAACATGGTACCCCTCAAGAACAAATCCACACATATGTGTTTGTGTTGGAGAACTCTATAGGCTGATTTCACGCGGCCGCCATATTGAATTCGAAAGCGAGGCTCCGGTGGGAAGAAAGCCGGAAGTAAACAACAACAACATGCCATGGACTACAAACCTCCAGCTGTTGCCGCGATTTTCCATTATAGATGTTGAAAAATGGGCCGATGAGGGGTGTCGAATTCCCCGAGCTGTGCTTTTAAAAGGCTACAGCAACTGGATAGAGGATTACATCAACGATATAGAAGGTAAGGTAAACTTTAGTTTACGCGAAGCCAAACATGTTAGCAAGATACATCTGCCTTAGCATTCGAAAGACATGTTTTAATTTCAAAGGACATTTTATGTTGGCAAGTATTTCGTTTTTTTTTTTTTCCAATGTTTGCAGTCAGGAAAAGTGAGTCAGGTTCAGGCTGTGTTGTGAGGGCAAGGGCGTTTCGCTCAATGCGAAAAAACGATAACCCTTACATGGTGCAGGTAATTGTTACATGAGTTGAAGTTCAGGAGTTCAGGCGCTAGAGTTAAAGTGCCAAAGTTCGTTTCTGTTCGTTTTCCCCTTTCTGTCTTTCTAAATAAATCACCTTTTTCATAATCAGTCTGGTTGTAGGAAAATCAATGGAAAGGAAAATATGTTTCTGGCACGTTATTTTTTTGCATTAATATCACACACACACACATGCATGTGTGTATATGCAGTGGTGGCCGAAATTATTAGAACACTAGTATTTTTATTAGCTAAAAATGTATATATGTATATGTATATATGTGTATATATATCTATATGTGTGTGTATATATATGTATATGTATGTATATGTACATGTATTTATGCATACACACACACACTCACATATATGTATATGTATACGTGTATACACATATACATATATGTGAGTGTGTATGCATAAATACATGTACATATATACACACACATACACACACATGCATACATACATACATATATATATACATGTATACACGCACATACACACACACATATACATACATGCATGTATATACACACACACGTTAAAGACAATTTCAGTACAATTACTGTACTTGTCAACAATTAGTGCACTGTTGTCCTCTTAGTTGATTCCTACAACCAGAGCCAAACATAAGGTGAAAAGCAAACCTAAATAGTATGTGAGTTTCACTTTTAGAAGACTTTTTAGACACTTTTAGAAGTTTCTTGACTTCCTACATTGACCTACCTTGACTTTAATATTGTCATTTTAAATAAATAATGACTTGTACATTATAATTTTTTTTTCCAGATGGAATTTCCGTCTGAGGGTTCCTTTGTCATCGGACAGTCAAAATGCAACTGCAAAGCTGGCCTGGGCCACTGCAATCATCAAATTGGGCTATTGTATACCCTGGCACACTATATCAAAATGGAGTACAAGTCAGTTCCACCTGTTGTTAGCAAAACCTCCCTGCCACAGACATGGCATATTCCTTCTCGTTCTATGGGTCTAGCCCCTAAACCTATTAATACGGTTAAAATCTCAAAATTGAAGCCACCAACAACTAATCCACCTCAAACAATCTATAAAAGATCAAGTCATGGAATTATACCCAACGTCTATTGTCCTGTTCCAACCCCTCTACCAAGCGATCAGTTTGCTAATGAACTTCATGAAAACCTTGCTAAAATTGGAAGCAACAGCCAAATGTACAGACTGCTGGAGGCATCAAAGAGACACCCAGTAGACAAAGTAGCAACTGAATTTGGACATATGCCTCATGGATCAGCATTGACCTACCAAGTCATCAGGTTGCCCACTACCACCACCACTGATCCCTGCCCACCTTTTCCTCTCCCACCACAACCATGCACATACTCAACAGCTCTCAATGAAAAGGAGAGCACTTTTTATAGTGGCATGACTATTACACACTCTGATGCTGAGGCACTAGAGAAAGAAACAAGGGGGCAGAGCAACAGTAAGTTATGGCACCGTGTTCGTTCCCAGCGTCTGACTTCATCTACATTAAAGAGGATAGTCTCACGAGTTGCAGACTTAAACAGCCTTGCCACCAGTATGCAGAAACAAAGAAGGTCAGTTCAGACACAGGCAATGAAAAGGGGGCTGGAACTGGAGCCAGATGCAGCTGCACAATATGAGCAGGTAACCAGTAATCATGTTTACCCTTGTGGCTTTGTCATAAACCCCCATGCCCCCCATTTGGGCACGTCACCTGATCGGAAGGTAGTTGACAGCACTGGTGCTCTGGGGTTACTTGAAATCAAGTGTCCTAATGTAGACAGTGTACTAGAGTGCAAATACTTTTATGTAAGACCGGATGGTGTGTTTGCTCTCAAAGCCAGCCATGAATACCATTATCAGATGATTGGACAAATGGGAATCACAGGAATGACATGGTGTGACTTCTTTGTCAGAGCCAGAAAGGACTTCCACCTGGAACGCATTCACTTTGACAGCGACAAATGGCAGTCTGTGAAAGCTAAGTTGGACCAGTTCTTTTTTAACTATTGGCTGCCCAACCTGTGCTTATAAGTTCAAGAATACTATACACACCCACCTCTTAAAGGGATAGTTCATCCAAAAATGAAAATTGTTATTAATTTCTCAACCCCATGTTGTTCCAAAACTCGTAAGACCTTCATTCATCTTCAGAACACACATCAAGATATTTTTTATGAAATCTGAGAGCTTTTTGACCCTGCATAGACAGCAACGCAAGTGTAACGTTGGAAGGACATTGGTAAAATAGTCCATGTCACATCAGTGGTTCAACCGTAATTGCTGTCTATGCAGGGTTTCATTAAAAATATCTTAATTTGTGTTCCAAAGATAAACAAAGGTCTTACGGGTTTGGAACGACATAAGGGTGAAGGATTAATGACAGAATTTTAATTTTTGTATGAACTGTCCCTTTAACAGGCATGTTTCAGAGATGAAATAAGTATGGGAGAAATATTTGTATAGTTTGAGAACTAATTTTATATTAAAGAAACTGAATTCCATTGAAAGTACAAAAATATTATTTTATATATAATTGAATGTAACTGTATATTGTTGAACTAAGAATGTTATAAATATGTGTAGTTTTAGAACAACTCTTTTATATTAAAGAAACTGAATTCCACTGAAAGTACAAGAAAAATTGTATTTATAAATGAATGTTACTGTGTATTGTTGAAATAAGTATGGAAGAAATGTGTACAGTTTTAGAACAACTCATTTTTACAATAAAGAAACTCAATTCCACTGAATGTACAAAAATATTATTTTATTCATAAATGAATTCATAAATGAAAATAAAGAAGGGATATTGGACCTCATTTTCAGGTAAGTTAAGCAAAATAACATTAGTTAGCTAACGATATGAGTACAATATGAGCAGGTAACCAGTCATCATGTTTACCCTTGTGGCTTTGTCATAAACCCCCATGCCCCCCAATTGGGCACGTCCCCTGATCGGAAGGTGGTTGATTCACTCTGTTGTATATTTTCTATGTACTGTATAAATTACAAAAACAATACAAAACATTTAAATGACTCATTTATGTACATTTTTTTTGTTTAACTGTATGCTACAATATATATTTGTGGGATTAGAGAAATATTTCACCCATTATATCACTTCTTCAAAACTGATCTTCTGTCCTTTTCACCTCACAAGGCAAAGCAGTTAATGAAAACATTACAATAATTTACTTAACTCCAGTCCATCAATCAACGACTTTGGGAAGAGCTGTGTATTTGGACTCATATCGACTGCACCCATTCACTGCAGTGGATCCTTTGGTGAGCAAATGATGCAATGCTACATTTTTTCCAAATCTGATGATGAAGAAACTCCTTGGATTGCCTGAAGGTGATCAGTTTTCAACATTTTAAAACAGAGGTCCTTGTAAATTTGTGAGTAGAGCACAGACAGTCCACATCTGGTTAACTGAACCACACAGTGAAAGTGGTAGGACACCATCAAAAATGTGATATTCTTTGATCCGTCTGATGGCCCTCTCCACGTGTATCCTCAAGCGGGCGATCTCTTGGGTGTGTGCGATTTCTTCTTTGCTGAATTGTCCGCTTGGCCCTATAAATGTTGGGGTTACAAGACTGACATCAATGTCACCAAGGAGGTCTCTGATAAGGAAGCCCTTATCAGCCATTACTTCATCACCTGGCTCAAGGAGTTTTAGAATTCCTGACTCTTTGGTGATTTCCTTGTCAGATATGGAGCCCGTGTAAAGGTTGCTTACAAAGCTAACTGACCCAAAAGGGGTTATGCCAATCAGGGATTTCAAAGTCGTGGTGCCTTTGTAATGAGAGTATGTTACTGTGTTAAGAACCTTTGAGCTTGCTGTTTGAACATGGATTTCAGTACAATCTAGCACAACACGTGTTTTGGGAAAGGTCTTCTTGAAACAGGGTGGCATTAAGTCATCTACAGCCTTTCTACTTGGCCATACTGGAAGTGTGCCAAGCATGAAGTAAAGGTAGTTAGCCCAGGTTATACATATTCGACTAACTGTGGCCTTTGACACATTAAACCTTACAGCTAAATCTGCGGAAAGAAGACCCTGCCTCATACGGCAGAGAAACAAGAAAAACTGGTCAAAGAGACACATGTCGTGAGCACGAAAACCAGTTGTTACAGTCTGTTCTGTTTTACTAAGTCTTTGCATTTGACTCCATCTCACCAGAGACTGTGCTGTAGGTTGTAAAGACAGGTAGAGTGCTTTGAGGGTCTCATAATCTTTAAATCCTGTGTGGAACATGATCATTGTGGGATCACATTGGAATCGCTGTAGACAAAACTGCTGACTTCGTAAATGTACATTTTCTTTTGTCAGACGAGCAATTTCCTTCTGTGCTGCATAGAGCTGCTCTTCCATGGAAGGGGGCATTTCCAGGTAATCGTGGTCTTGCAGTGCCCCAAAGCCATTGTTAGACCTATGTATTAAGATGGAAGAGAAAGGGAAAATGATATTAAGAACAAATATAAGTATCAAGGAGAAGTTGAGGTCAAAAATTCTATACACCTTGCAGAATCTGCAAAGTGCTATTTATTTTACCAAAATAAGAGGGATCATACAAAATGCATGTTATTGTTTTAGTACTGACCTGAATGAGATATTTCACATTAAAGATGTTTACATGTAGATACAAGAAAAAATAATAGTTGCATTTATAAAAATGACCCTATACAAAAGTTTATATCCTCTTGATTCTTAATACTGTGTTGTAATACTGTGTTGAATGATCCACAGCTGTGTGTGTGTGTGTGTGTGTGTGTGTGTGTGTGTGTGTGTGTTTATTTTTTTGTCTATTGATAGTTGAGTCCCTTGTTTGTCCTGAACAGTTGAATTGCCTGCTGTTCTTCAGAAAAATCCTTCAGGACCCACACATTCTTTGTTTTGCTTTTTTTTTTTTTAGCATTTTTATATCCCTTTCCAACAATGATTGTATGATTTTGAGATCCATCTATTCACATTCAAATTCATACAGTCATTGTTGGAAATGGTTCAAATACACAAAAATGCTGACAACACAAAAAATTAGTGGGACTTGAAAACAATAACATGCATTTTGTACCATCCCTCTTTTTCAGGTCATCTACATCCTTCAATCCAAGCTAGATTTCAAATTGATTGAGGCATTCACTGGAAAACTTTTCAGTCAGATTTAATCATCAATGTGTCCCTGCTCTTAAGTCAAAGATAGATGACTCACTCTTCTCTTGTGTTCTCATCAGAAAATGAATGGACCTCCTCCTCTTCCTCCTCACATGTTTCAATATCACAAACATTGGATAAGACCATAAAAATTAACTTAGTAATGATTTCAGTCTTGGCGGTTCATATAGTTCTGTTAATGTACAGTTGTCACATTATAAACACTACATAAACTTCATAATTCAATCTGAAACAAACTGTAATATCTACTAAATTTGGTACTAGAGCATTCTGACAATACTGTAATTTGGTTAGGTAACAAGAGTAAAACATCACTGTACTATCACAATCTTCATTAAGTTTAAGATAAAATTAATCAATCAAAAAAATATTCTACTAAATATTCTAAATCATAATCTTTCATAATCAGAGTATTCAGATTATGTCATCAAAAAAAGTTAACGTACCTCTGACTTCGCTGAAGTGTCCTCCTGGGCTTGAGTTCACGGCACCATGTAAACACCGTCGGCACGCTTCCCTGTTTCAGTCGATTTAAACCGGTGAGCGATCGAACAATGCAGTCCTGAGTAAAATGTTTGGAGCACACCCTCGTGTTGTCTGTAATCTTGTGAGAGAATCAGTTATTTAGCGTGAGTTTGATAAATGGCATCTCAAACGTGTGTTACATGGAAAGCTAACGTTATCGTTAGCTAACTAATGTTATTTTGCTTAACTTACCTGAAAATGAGGTCCAATATCCCTTCTTATTTTAACTATCCATTCACGACAGGCTTTTGGGTCACTCGGAAAGCGATGAAAGGATAATTTTTTATCGCTGTCTTTACGCTGATAAGATGTACAACCTGGTACACAACAATAAGCCATCACCTTCGCAGCTCTCCGGTGATTCAAGGCGCTACTTCCGGCTTTCTTCCCACCGGAGCCTCGCTTTCGAATTCAATATGGCGGCCGCGTGAAATCAGCGTATAGAGCCACCTGTCCAGGCTCCCGTCGAACGATTCACGAAAACTAAGCGCATTGTCATTGTAGTATTACAACATCTGCTATGTATTCAAGTAAGAGAAAAAGAAAGAAAAAAAAAAAAAAAAAAAGGAAATCAGCAGAAATATATCCAATCACACAAACCCTTTCACTATAAGGCAACTTTTAAGTTGTAAAAAAAACAAAAACAAAGGGTAAGGGTAATCAGTACTGACAAAGAAAGGAAAGAGAAAAGAACATTGACATTAACAGCATAAGCGGGTGAAACTGTAACAGTCTAACAACAGTGACATTAGTCCACTGAGTGCAGCTAGTTTAGCTGTCTTTACACGGATGAAAACGGATAAAGTACTGTCAGAATAGTTGGAAACACGAAAACAGTCTCACTCACGCTCCTCTGCGGGAATGATGTGGTTTCTCTCGTAGGTCATCGCTTTTTCTGCATCAGTGAATTCCTTTTCTTCCCCGTTGTGTGTGACACGAAGACGGGCTGGGAATAGTATGCCAAACCGGACATTTTGGCGATTATGGAGCAGCTTCCTGACCTCGGTGAACGCGGCTCTGGCTTTGGCGACTCTTGTAGTATAATCCGGGAAGATAGCAATTGACTCTCCATTGTACCAAAGTGGAGCACGGGTGCGCGCCTGGTTCAGTACCTCAACACAGTCTTGGTAGTAGTGAAGTTTGGCTACTATCGCTCTTGGTTTCCCGCCGGGTTTCCTTGGAGCCAGACTTCTGTGTGAGCGATCAATGAGCACGTCCTTGTCCAGCTGCAGCGCCTCTCGCAGCAGCTTTGAGACCGATGTCGTGGAGTTTGATCCAGGCGTCTCAGGCACCCCCAGTATTCTGATGTTACACCGCCGCGCTCTTCCCTCCATGTCCTCGCATTTGTCTCGGAGCTCCGCCACCTCCGTCTTCAGGGAGTTTACCGTGTTCCGCAAGGTCACCACCTCGTCTGACCATGTTGACAATCCGGTCTCCATGTCTCGGACTGTGGTTTTTACTTGGTCGATCTCTGAATGAATCGCCGCCGTGTTATTTTTAACTTCTGCTTTTAATGCCTGTAACTCATTCTTAAGGAAGTCAAAGTCGTCGGCAAGTGCGTTTTTCATTTCTGATTTTATCACCGCCGAAATTTCAGTTTTCAGCGAGAGAAGAATCTCCAACTTCAGGGACTTGGCGTCCATCTCTGGTTTAACGTTAGCTGACCGTAGCTGTGGTGGAGATGCTCTTGCCGCGGTGTTAGTAGCAGTGTGGCTCCCGGCGGTGTTAGGACTCGTGTTCGCTGCTCCAGTATATTGAAATTTACGCAGATTCGTCGCCATTCACTCAAATGTAGACTTTCTCTCAGCTTCGGAGATGTTTTCAGAGCAGATTAGTCGATGTTTTAATGCACTGTGCGCTTATTAACTTAAAATAAAAAAGAAGTTCAACGGGAGCTCAAACAAACACTTCTCACTCCATCACCAGCTCAACAGCGCCCCCAATATTCAGCACTTTAACGGAGGGAGAGGCGGAAGACCTTGCCAAGGGGTTTGGAATGGCACTGGCCAAACATGTGCCAAAAGACAAACTACTTTCTGGGATACCTGAAGAGGACATCCCAGCAACACTGTAAGCGTGTCTGTGTAAGCTCTCTTTCTCTATTTGGTATCATGTCTTATAATATTATATTGGTGGCTGCACCTTTATGTATTTTCTATGAGAAAAAACAACCATAAAGGAATGAGTTAAGATGTGACGCTGTATATCAGTATTTTTTTCTTAAAAAAAAGCATTAAATCATGTCCTCATGTCTTCTTTGCTGAACATTTAAATCCTTGGTTTTAAGGACCTGATTTACTAACAGTGCCCAGCACAAACCCTCTTTTGTCTTTAAAAACTTACAGAATTTACAAAAGGAAAAATGTAGCACTTTTTGGAGATGTTTTAGTTCTTTGTTAAACTGGCATAATGTGCGTTTTATTCTAATATTACCATAGTACAAACATTTTCAGCCTACTATCTAGTCCTTGTATCAAGAGGTCAGTTAATCAACTAGAAAGCGAAAGTGTACTGTCTTTTGTGATTTATAACAGACAATTGATGATAGCAGTTCTGTATGTTACTCAAGTAACATGAACTTTTTTTTTTTTTTTTTTGCAGAAGCGTTGAACAAACTAAGGTTAATGTGCAAAACCTTGGCCCTGAATCAGAGCTGGATTTGGCCACTCACCGCTTTGGGCCTACAGCAGCTGATGTTTTCTTTTCCTTTTTAGAGGACTGTATGAAATAAACTCAGCACCCATAAGGGGCACACATATACTAACGTGGAAGCTTTGTAAGATTTGTAAACAAAAACAGAAAAGTTCAGATTACTTGATCACAATTTGATTTTTATTTCATTTTTGCACAGAAGACAAAATACAAAGTTTTCTTTTTGTAGTCAGTTGTTTTATAGTAAATATTATTGGATTACTGAAGGACTCAGAGATGTACTAGATAACAAATACAGAGTTTGAATAAAATGGCAAAAACATGCACTTGAATAAAAAGTTTCTTTCAAACCTTATTTGAATTATTTTTTTGGCCCACTGTTTGCCTTGCCTTTTCTTCTTGACTTAACAGGAAAACTTGATGTGACATCTGCCCTTGTCTCTGAGGTTGTTTCCCTGTCTGTCTTTCTTTTTCTGTTTGCAAACAGTGGACGTATTTTACGTGACTTGTCCGCTTCACAAAGTCTCCCAAATCCTTTAATGTTCATACTTTGTTCCTTTGTTTGCACTTCTAGTTTATTCACTTTACGGGCAATATCCTCAGGAATTTTCTCCCATGTCTGTAGAATCATCAGTACACTTTCCAGTTTCCTGATTGTTGTACAACACTTATCTTCATCTGCATTTTCATTGTCAATTTTATTTTGTATTGGCTCTACTGAATTGTTTATATCACTTATTGATTTTGTCTCAGACACCTCATTTTAAAGTCCCTTTGCAAGCAGTAGACAAGCACATTTTTTATGATATGAGAAAGTATAGCAGTCACATAAACTTGTCACAATACATGGCTTTGATGCAGCTCTTCCAAATAAGCTTTCGACCTATATTGTTTTCTGATGCTTTGCAGAAATGCTATACTTATTCCTTAGAATCAAGTTATTGGCATGGGCCTGCAGTTGTGTGTCTATGTCTGGAAAAGTCTCAGGACCACCACAAGTGAGAAGACTTAATAATAAGAGATGCTTGCACATACGTCCTCTTGTACCAGCTACACAACTACAGAACTGTTCTGCAGGACGTGCAGAGTAAACTACATGTGGATTATTCTCAGATGGAACATTGTATATATATGTTTCTGTTGAAGTTATGGTAATTTTTGTGGCCCATCCATTCTCTAGCATCCTCTCAGCAGATTTCTTTATTGCTTCCATTTTGCAGTCCAGAGGGTTCTTGACCCTCCCAACGGACTGCAAATCCTGTATTATATTGAAGTATTTGTCAGTCTTGTTCAGCAGCACATCAATCAGATGATCCAGTCTACGATTTCGGATGCCACAGAGGAATTGGTATTTTAAATGGTGGAAGAAACTATAAGGGAGGGAGAGATCAGAATAAAGGGCAGTAACAGGTTGGAACTATTACAATGTACACTTAAACAAATTAATAAATACACAAAACACTACGCTAGCTTGCAGCTAGCCCACAAATAAATAATTAAGTGAACATGCATAAAATGATATATACCGTTCTATTAGATTGTTTGTGTCAGAGTCTTCATGCTTATAGAATCTCCCGAAGTTAGACCACAGATGACCAATTATCTCCCAGTGGTTCCTGAAGTACTTGCAGACATCTTTTAAGTTCTTAAACTGGCAGTGAACCTTCTCAGCCTTTTCCTTAAATGCATGTTCCTGTAAAAATGGACAAGAAAAATCATGTTACATGGTGCAGTTGATTTATAGGTTATATAGGTAATCCTTAACACAGACCTATACCCAAGTGTGTGCAGTTAGTGTACTGAGAATCTGTAATGTTCTTCATAGTGTTCTTATAGTGTCTGAAACCATTTAGGCCTATATTAAACTTGATAGAATAAACAAATATAACAATACTATTTGCAGTAACTAAAAAGTGACCCACCTGAAATAATCAGCTTATAACACCCAAAAATATGCAAGTCTATGTACAATTTTTCATGGGGTCATTATTATAAATTCAATGATTATTTTGTCTTGTGGACTATATGTAAAGATCTGTTATCTGAAATATCTTATTCAGGACAGAACTAAAATAATAAAAAAATATCATTAGTTAACAGATGATTAGTTTATATATTTACATAGCTAGAAATGATATGTGCTTGTTAATGTGTACTAATTAACTTGTTAAATATTACCTAAGAATTAACAGATTGCTAATGTAAATGGAAATGCTCACAAATATATCAAATATAATGCATACAAATATATGTCGAGTTAATCTACGCAACTCATCCTCCCTACACACTGTTAGCTTGGTTTACATCTGCTATATGTATTAATATGCATCAATGTTTCCAGCATTGATAATAAGGCAGCATATGATTTCTGAAGGACCGTGACACTAAAGACTAGAGTAGTGGCTGATGAAAATTCACCTTTATATAAAATTAATTACAGAACATATATATATATATATATATATATATATATATATATATATATATATATATATATATATATATATATATATATATACACACAAACATTGTATGTGGGTTAACATTTTCCAATATCTTTCATTTATAACATTTTGAAACTGTTTAAAACTACCAAAGTTTCATGAATGTCACACTACAAGATACAATTGTACTATAAACCAAATGAAATAGTAACACACCGTTAAACAGGATTTCAGCTCTGACATGAACTGCATGATGTGCTCTCTTGAATCTGCCTTTTCAGGTCCACTCACACCAGATTCAGATCTTGACAGCCATCGAGTTACTGCCTGTGTGTAATAAATGGTGGGGAAATGTAAAGTAATTAATTTAACTGGTGAGAACTTCCATTGGCCTGACACATTTGGCTAGAACTGATGGCAACAATTTTTTACAGTTAAAGGGTACTCAAACCAAATAAAAAAAATAAAATATGTTATTGCTATAGCCCAGGAAGATTTAGCCAAAATGGTGAAACAATAAAAAAATAAGTGAATTAAGACAAACTTGTGATGTCATCAGAAACTATATTTTAAACTGCGTTGATCACTGGCAAAATGACATAAACCCACATTGAGGTGTAATACACAGATAACATTAAGTAATAGGTTCAAAATAGGTTCATTTCACATTGCAACATAACTAAGAATACAACTGTAAAATTACAGTTGTATTCTTAGTTATGTTGCAATGTGAAATGAAGCTATTTTGTATCCACTGATTCATTAGCCACTGAAGATAAAAAACTGAAAAGAATAACTATAGTAAATGCTAAAACTGTTTATGATATAAATTGCAACTCATATTAATATGACAATAATAGATTAATATTCAATTTTTATCAAAATGAGCAAAAATCAAAGCCATTCTATCTTAACTGAGTACTTACTTGTGTTACATGGTACCAACAAAGGAGAACGTCTGACTCTTTGAATACCTTAAGGATGACATTCATTTCAGCCTGGTCTTTATCAACCATAAAGCACCTAATTAAAATAAAATTTTAAATAAATAAATAATTTTAAGCTTCAAGGCAGAGAAAAAGATAACAAATTACAGATGTTTACTTCCAAAAATGGCTTTTGTTGTTTACTTCGTTGTTTATCTTTATAAGTTACTAACCAAACCAATTTGTATATTGTTCAGAGATCAACATCTACCAAGTGCACAGGATACATTTTCATTTTTTGGTTAACTGACCCTTTAAGAAACAGTGTATACCCAAAACATTATTAAATATTTTTTGTATTATTAAAGAATAATTACAATTTTTAATTAATGAATAATTAGTTTTAATTTAATTTAATTTTTAATTTTAATTAAATTTACTTATATCAGTTTGTATTACCTTGGAAGTACAGAAAATGTTGGTTTTAGCTTTTCCAGAGCCAGCTGAAGTGTGTCCTGCTTTTCATTCCCCAATATGATATAGGAAACAGGGATTCCATGACCATCACTGTCCCTGACAACTAATGTAAATAAAGCAAAACCATACTGGTTGACACCATGTGTCACATCCATAAAAATGATATCTCTTCCGTATTCTTGAAGGTTGTCTTTCATGGATGGTGTTTGCAGAGCTATGATGAGATCTGTTTGAGGACTATAAGACTGATAAAAAATAACATAGTCTTTAAAAGGGCCCTCCAGAAGGCATGAGGTACCAGTGGCATCATCTCTGTGTTGCTGATTTTTTCGTATCATGCATGTCCGAATATTTTTTTATTTATTATGTATTTTGGGGTAACAAAATAAGCTTGGTTGTTGAGATCAGTAAGTCCTTGTTCTTTTGACCACTTGTGTGATTTTAGGAGAATTGTATCTGGTTTAACACCAAGTGATATTAAATCCTGAATATACTTGACTAGCTCTTGACTAATGTTTTCTGAGTGGTCCTCAGAAGAACTTGAAGGGTCATGTCCCAAATGAATGCTGTAAAGCCTTTCGACTATAACCTGTTTGTTAAGCCAGTCTGTCCTCTTTTTAAAGGAAATATAGGCCTTGCATCCTTTGGCACGTCGGCTTCTTTGCGTGCATGTTCCAGAAAGTTTGCATGAAAACAAGAAATATCCATTTTTTTGATTTTGCAAACTTGCAGAATTCACAGTCCTGAAGTTGGAGTCTTTGGAGGTGTTTATGGTAGTAATTCTTTGCTGAATAAATTCACAGGCATCTAAATCCTTTTCTAAAACATGGACTGTTATATTGGTCTCTTTTTTGTTTCTGTTAAAGCGTTCCTCTTTGTAGACCGTTGTTTTTATAAATTCCTCCATCTCTGATGTCAAAATCTAAAAAACAAAGGGATACAAAAAATTAGACTGAAACATCAATTATGTAAAAATCCATGATAATCTCAAGAAAACAGAGGTCAACATAATCATATGAAATGGAATAAATCAGTGAATAAATTCCATTACATATGAATATGTTGACCTCAAGTCATCACTGATTTGATAAATGAGTGATGACTCGAGGTCAACATATTCATATGTAACAGAATAAAATATTCATATGTAACAGAATAAATGAGTGATGACTCGAGGTCAACATATTCATATGTAACAGAATAAAATATTCATATGTAACAGAATAAATGAATGATGACTTGTGGTCAACATATTCATATGTAACAGAATAAATGAGTGATGACTTGAGGTCAACATATTCATATGTAACAGAATAAATGAATGATGACTTGTGGTCAACATATTCATATGTAACGGAATGAATGAGTGATGACTTGAGGTCAACATATTCATATGTAACAGAATAAATGAGTGATGACTTGAGGTCAACATATTCATATGTAACAGAATAAATGAATGATGACTTGAGGTCAACATATTCATATGTAACAGAATAAATGAATGATGACTTGAGGTCAACATATTCATATGTAACAGAATAAAATATTCATATGTAACAGAATAAATGAATGATGACTTGTGGTCAACATATTCATATGTAACGGAATGAATGAGTGATGACTTGAGGTCAACATATTCATATGTAACAGAATAAATGAGTGATGACTTGAGGTCAACATATTCATATGTAACAGAATAAATGAATGATGACTTGAGGTCAACATATTCATATGTAACAGAATAAATGAATGATAACTTGTGGTCAACATATTCATATGTAACAGAATAAATCAGTGATGACTCAAGATCAACATATTCATATGTAACAGAATAAATCAGTGATGACTTGAGATCAACATATTCATATATAACAGAAAAAAATAAGTGATGACTTGAGGTCAACATATTTATATGTAACAGAATAAATGAATGATGACTTGAGGTCAACATATTCATATGTAACAGAATAAATGAATGATGACTTGTGGTCAACATATTCATATGTAACAGAATAAATCAGTGATGACTCAAGATCAACATATTCATATGTAACAGAATAAATCAGAGATGACTCGAGGTCAACATATTCAAATGTAAGAGAATCTAACTCAATCGCTTCTACCTGGATCTCGCAGCGAATTGCCTAGCGTCTCAAATGCTGTCTGTTGGTGGACCGAGCTGAATGGTCCGTGCGGCGCGCAAACAAGCGCTGTTTTGTTCCGCATTTCCGGCGTTTGTCCTTGAATGCAACTGGACGCGACGCAACAGAAATTGGCAGTGGCACAGTATATGCTGACGACAGAAATAGTAGGAAAATTTGCAGTGGCGGCAGTGCGAGTGCTAATAAACCGGCAGAAAACAAAAGGCCACTATTTAATCACAGCCCTTTGATAGCTAGGCACACTGTAAAAAAATCAATTTCAAAACTTGTCTTAGATTGTCTTAACTGGAGCCAGAAAGTTAACAACATCTATCTAGGCTGAACGGCTAATTAGGGTAACTTAACTAACTAAACTAATGTTAAAATGTGGTGGAAAAGCGCAAATCTAAAAAGTAATATGAATTTTACTATCACTGATATACTGCTGAAATTGATCGAAAATTGATTGGAGAAATTTAGCCATTGTCTTACCTTTTCACTTGCGTTCTTGGTATAAGTATTGGTACAATGGTGCTGGGGCAATGTTTTTTTTTTTTGTTTTGTTTTTTTTTTAATTTGTGAGGGGCGTTACTGTTTTTTTTTTTTGGCGGACTCTGCAGGGGGGGCACATAGTGATGATGTCATAAACTTTGATTGGCTGAGGCAGTTGTTGTCCCGGGGTCATCATAAAAAATATTGGTCTCAGGACAACCAGGACTTGGCAAAATCAGGATGTGGATCCATCCACATCTAACACCAGAAAAAGAGATTTTTCCCTTTCAAAATATCACGGCTTTAAAATACTGGTGTGCAGTCAAATAAACAGAGAAAATAAACTTCCTTTCTATGGCATCCATCTCTAACTATTATTAAAGGTTGTTTATTCACATTTGTGTTATCTTGCTTGGATTCTTGTGACAGTTTATTATTTCTTTATTTTCATTTGTTTTACTGTCTTAAATTAATATCTTCATTTCTTTCTGTTTAAATATTCTCTGGATTATCACATATCCCATTAAATATCACAAACACCATTTACACTACAGCAGAACATATATGTTGTCATGTAAAATTACCTGTGAAGTATTTAGCAGCTTTAATTAATTTGGCTTCAGGTAATAAACTTGAATGGACAAGATGAAAGACTAGAGCTGTTGTAGGATTTCTTAAATGTAAATGCAAAGGCCTTAAATGCCTGAAACAGGCTTTGACATGATCTAGGAAAAACATGCTGACAGTAGTTTTCCTATTAGGAAAAAAAAAATACAAAAAAATGCAACAATAACCCCCCAAAGCTGTTGTTGTACCATCCTGACAGATGACAGCTGAGCGGAATCCCGGAAAAAAACATGGAACTTTGACCAATGCGAGGACAGTTTACTCACACGTGACTTGTATTAACACCTTTGGTCCATTTAGAAACTTTGCTGTGTGAAAGCGAACCGCACCATGAATAAAAAGCAACATTGTAATAATTTCAACCCCTGTTTCGGAACAAAGCAATCGATCTACAGGTGTGAAAGCACCCATAATTGCATTTAATGCAAAATGTGACACACGTATACTGTACCACTCGCCGCCTTGGAATTATAAGGTTCTATCTGACATTTTTGTCAAAATTGGGTTATTTACAATGACAATGTACCTTATACATTTTGAGATATTTTTGCCCTGTTCACTGCTAGTGCCATCAGCATATGCTGCATTAGGCTATATGCGGATCATCGTGAAGTTGCAGTCACAGCAAAATAACCAAAACCCACAATACTGGCCAAACAAATAAATATTGCAAACAAAATGTTTTATGACAGAAATGTTCAGGGATGTAAACTAATACATTTTATCTAATTTTGCTATTTAGATTTATGTACATGATTAGGCTAATGTACTATTTTGTAACTGTCAATGTGACGAGGCAAGTGACATTAACAAATCTGTTTTCATCATATAGGATTAATAAAATGAGTGCACATATTGTGAAAGAATTTAATAAACTCCATTACAAACATAGCTGCAAGCAGCAATTGCGGGGCCAAGCACAAAAGAGGCAGGATGAGAAGCTAAGCACGGCAAGGCAAAACAGACCAACTACAACAATGAGTAATTAAAGCTTTAGGATGATATCAGTCGAAATGGCTGAAAAATCATAAATACAACCAATAATGATATAATTTAATGGCTTATCACTTTTGACCAATAGGTGGTGCTGTTTTCAAACTGATTTGGCATGTTCTGTGTAATGTGACAATGACACACACAAAGTTTGGTGTTATTATGTCAAAGCTTTACAGAGATACAGCCTCAGAGTCATTTTAGCATGATGCCTCAAATGAATACTGGCGCTGTACGAAAACGTTTTTTTTTTTTTTCTATCGACACAAAATCCATAGCACAGTCTGAAGATGATTTGAGTCAAATTTGGTGGAAATCGGACCAACGGTCTAGGAGGAGTTCAAACAAGTAGGGTTTGTACATTAATCAAAATAGAAGTTCGGACAACTGTGGTATAATTTATATGTGCGTCGTCGGCATGACCCAGGGAATATTTTGAGACCCGTTTTTTTTCAGGCTAATGCAATAAGTTATTAGCAATTTTGGAAATTATTACTTCTGACCAGTAGGTGACACTGTTACCAAATTGATGTGGCGTGGTCAGGGTGAGGTGACAATAGCACATATAAAATTTGGTATAAATATGTTAAAGCTTTGCAGAGATACAGCCTCGGATGCAGTTTGGCATCTTTCCAACAAATTCGTTGATGCGCTAAAACGAAAACTGTTTTGTATATCGACACGAAATCCATAACTTTTTGCCAGCATGGTCTGAAGATGATCTGAGTCAAATTTGGTGAAAATCAGACTAACGGTCTAGGAGGTCTAGTTTTAAAAAGTAGGTTTTGTACATTAATCAAAATGGCAGACAGGATGTTTGGCCAATATAACCATAATGGGTATCAATGTTCTCAGCTTGACCAAGGAATCTATTGAAATCACTTCCATTACAATAGGCTAATGTAAGCAGAAGCTATTAGCATTTTTGTAAATGTTCTTATAACTTTTGGCCACAAGGTGGCGCTGGCCCCAAACTTTTTGAGTACTGTCAGGGCATGATGCCAAAGACATATACCGAGTTTCGTAATGATACCTCAATGTGTTTGTAAAATATAGCACTTTTTAACAAAATTCAATATGACCGACACCCAAAATGCCTGACATGGGTATGGTTGGACTCGGCATGATGCACCAAATCTAAAGAGACCTAAAGTTTTATGATTTTTGGCTGAACCAGTCAGAAGTTATAAGCAAAAATAACCATTTTTCATATCTCCTGACCACTAGGGGGCACTGCGCCGAAAAACACTGCAGGTAGCCTCAGGTCATGCTTGTTATAACACACCAAGTTTGGTGTCAATACGCCAAACCAATGCGGAGATATAGCCTCACTCAAGCTGTCCCTATATATGGAAGTAAAATATCACATAGCACAGTCTAATTAAATGATACCAAGTTTTTTTGGAAGTCATTTTCTCTAAGGGCAGAGGCGGAGTGGGGAATACATTTAGTATAAAAACACCAGATACCTTGTTCTCCATATAATTTGCTAAAACAAAGGGTAAGTCACTTTCACTTAACATTTTCATAATCATTTTCAGATATCCTTCCAGTTACATGTACTTTCTGAGACTTGTTTTAAACCAAACAAAACTGTGGTTCTGCTTTAGTACATTTTAGAAGAACTTCTGCATAAACCTACTAAGAATGGCTGATAGCAAAGGCAAGTATTAGCTTATTTCACTGTTTCAGCAGATGAAACATTACCAGCCATCAATGTGATCTTTTCAAAATGTTAATTTCTGTCACTGCTGTGAACTGACCACACTGAATATGAAGAATATCAAAAACTTTAGGAGTCAGCTGTCCACGATAGCCTTGCAGCGCAAAATTTAGCCTGATTATGATTATAGATAAAATCAGAAAATATTGAGATATCATTTTTTGTCAATATCGCACACCCCTCGGCTAGATATTTAAGTCTTCTTTGCTTAGTGATTGATTGGTACACCTAATTCACTGAGCATCGTAAAATAAGCTTTTTACTTAGAATTCGATTTTCTCAATGATAACAAGGACAAGACAAAAACATCAATCATATAAGGTTTTATTTTTTTGTATTTATTTTTATGTTGGTGGGGGGGCCCCCCAAGAGCTTTGACACAACACACTGTTCAAGTCTAGATAAAAGAATTGAGTGATTGACTGTATCAAAGGCCACAGTCAAATCGAAAAAGGACTAAAACAGCAGAATTACCATTGTCCACAGCTAGAAGAAGATCATTAAAAACTCTTAAAAGAGCAGCTTCCGTACTGTGTCTGGGCTTAAAACCAGACTGAAATTTTTCAAAGATACTAAATTCATCTAAAAATGATTTAAGTTGATTGAAAACAACTCTCTCCAAGACTTTCTAAAGAAAGGAGAGTTTAGATATAGGTCTAAAATTAGACAATCCGAATGAATCCGAATTTTTATTTTTTAGAAGCGGTTGCACAATGACATATTTAAAAACAGCTGGTACAGCTGAGCTGAGAGACGAGAGATGTATTAACCAAAGATACAACGCTTGGCTGACGAGGAGGATCCAGAGCAACAAAGGACCAAGGTGGAGCTGGAGATATGGAGGAGCCTGACGGAGCCAGAGGGATGAGGCGAAGCAGGAGGAGTGGAGTCCAGAGGCATAGGATGGTTGACGACAGACCAAAGTGGAGTTGAAGGGACAAGGGAGCCCAGTGGAGCCAATGGACTGCAGGCCCACCAATTCATGGTGGAGCCGCTGGGTCGACGGGCTGAGGCGGAGTCCTGGACTCTGAGGCTGGAGGCGGAGACAAGGGATCAAGAGCCCTCTCTGGGCTGTACTCAGGAACGGGAACCCCTCCCGGTTACACTGTCCCAGATCCATAACTAGCTCACCCTCAGCCATGTTGCAGTGGGCAGAGCTGGCCACGGCTTTCTCCCTCTGGGCGGCCGTGGTCGCCAGCTCACACACCTCGTCCGATGGCACATGCAGCTCTGGTTCTGTCTGTCCTTGCCCAGTGGCTCGCCGGTCACATGCGCTCCGTGCAGCGGGGAGTTGGTGGGCTGGGCACTGGGTCTTGCTGTGTTCCGGATCAGAGATAGTAGACACCAGATAATTGCTTCCCTTCAGCTTAATCCGGTGGTGTCTGGGAGGTCGACCAGGAGGTAGTAAATCGCTTCAATTCAGAACAGTGAGTTCAGCGCAGCATCGTTAAAGGACAGGAACTAGACCATATAAGGATACACAGGAGTAAAAACATGTGGAAATATAACAAAACAGGTCCAATACCCTGATACATTTGTTTTGAGATGTTTCCAACTCTGACTTTGCCCCAATTCTGCAGAATAGCCCATATACATATACACGTAAGACATTTCCAGTTACATTGGAACTACAGAATATTAACCAGTGATGAGTTTCATAAAATAGTGTATGAACTTTAGTACAGAGATGAATTGATGTGATTACAGTTTTTTCTGATGGCTTAAACCCTAACTGTGATTCTTATAGCACAATTTCTAAAACTATTAATACTTATAGCAAAACCACTCACTGAGTTTGCAAAACTAAAAGCACAAACACTGCTTTGCACTCAGTTTGCAATTTTGTAACACACACTTTGCAAAACTGTAGGCACAATTCACTGCACAACACTCTTTTTGCAGAACTTTAAACACAACTCACTGCTTACACTCAATTACCAAATTTCCAACACACTCCTAGCAAAATTATACACATGTATGGCTATCATTAACACTATTTTGCCAACTGTCTGGCACACTTTCACATGTGAAAACTGTTTTAGATAATTAGTTCACTTTGCAATCAGCCTAAGCACTATAAATAAGCCACAGGTAAGCTGTCTATGTGGAGTACAATGGAAGGAGCAGTAAGAGTGAGAAGAGTGAGGAGGCCGAGGGAGAGGACGTGGAGGTGAAGAAGTTGGAGGAAGAGGACGTGGAGGTGAAGAAGTTGGAGGAAGAGGACGTGGAGGTGAAGAAGCGAGAGGGTTAGAGGAAGTTAGAGGAAGAGGACAAGGAGGAGCAAGAAGATGACGAGGAGGGGAAAGAGGAAGGGTAAGAAGAGTAAGAAATAGAATAACTGATGACATCAGAGCTACAATAGTGGACCATGTCATCAACCATGGGATGACCCTGAGGGAAGCTGGCCAACGGGTTCAGCCTAATTTGAGCCACTACACTGTAGCAAGCATCATTAGGACATTTCGAAATGAGAATCGTTAAGTACTTTGTAGCACTGCCATACTCTAATGAGAAACACAACAGTACCATACATGCAAAAATACTGAAATTGTTACTTTACAGAATTGCTAGACGTCCAGATGTTGGGGGCAGAGGAAGAATGTTCACTCCAGAGCAAGAGACCCATATAGTGAACATGGTGATTGCCAATAATGCAATAAGACTGCGCGAAATACAGCAGCGCATAATTGATAATGACACCATCTTTCAAAATATACACAGTGCAAGCATTTCTGCACTAAGTCGTGTACTTGCGCGCCACAGAATAAGAATGAAGCAAATTTACAGAGTTCCTTTCGAGAGAAACACAGAACGTGTAAAGCAACTGCGATATGACTATGTGCAGGTAAGCTATAGTGTCATTGGTTCTGAATTTGGAAGTGCATACTGTAGTGCTGTGCATGGGCCTGATGTGTTGCATTTGTTTTGTCTTGTCCAGAGAGTGATGGAACTAGAAGCAGATGCCATGGGACATGAGCTACTTTTTGTAGATGAGGCCGGTTTTAACCTCAGTAAAACCAGGAGACGTGGCAGGAACATTATTGGACACCGTGCCATCATCAATGTCCCAGGACAACGTGGTGGTAACATAACCATGTGTGCAGCTATAAGCCAAAATGGTGTTGTTCACCATCATGCAACCATAGGCCCATACAACACTGCACACATTATTGCATTCCTGGACACCTTACATGACATGCTCACTGTTCAGAGACCAGAGCATACCCGATATGTCATCATATGGGACAATGTTAGTTTCCATAGGGCTGCTTTGGTCCGCAACTGGTTTACAGACCACCCATCCTTCATGGCACTCAACCTCCCTCCATACTCTCCATTCTTAAATCCCATCGAGGAGTTCTTCTCTGCCTGGCGCTGGAAAGTGTACGACCATCATCCTCATCAATAGGTAGCCCTTTTACAGGCAATGGAGGAGGCATGTGGAGATATTGACCAGGCATCATGTCAGGCCTGGATACGGCATTCAAGGAGATATTTTCCTTGGACTGGAGGATATCGCATGCGATATGGACGAAATTTTGTGGCCGGACCCAGAAAGACGACATGATGTAGGCTGATTGTCTTTTTTTTCCTTTTTTTTTGAGAAATTACTATTTTGTGTTCTGACTTTGTCTTGGTTTTGATGAGTGTGAATAAACACCAATACTTGAAGTTTGGTTTACATGACACTATGACAAAAGTATGACCTCAAATTGACATCTGTACACAGAGAAAGCAAAAGCCAGATGTGTTTTGTATTCATACCATCAGTGTGCAGTTGGCGCATTGTGTGCTTAGTAGATGATGGCTTGTGTGTACTGTTTGATACGAAAACACCATTTTTACGAAGGTGTGAAGAGTTAATCAAGCTGTGTTCGCTTTTGCAAGAGAACTACAATGTTTTGATAATTGGGTGAAAGGTTTTCTTATTTGTGTGTTGAGTTTTGCAAAAATAGCCAATAGTTACAAAAAATGTGCTTAAGCAATCAGAAAAAACTGTAACACTACAACACATTTTATGTGAATTGTAACATTATGGATCTAATTTTAGGGAAAAAAAAAAGTAATTCAGTTATCGTAAATAATAAGGCACTTAAGTGTATTTGTACTTGATTGGTAGGAGCTTGCCTTTAGCTTTCGCTTCAATTAGCACTGACTCGATTTATTGATTTAGTCTAAAAAGTTTCTCGTTAAAAGGTTGAAAGTTAAAAGGTGGGAGAATCTTTAAAATTTCTGGACAAGCACTAAGTGTTGTACCACATAAATAACCAAGTTTCCATCCAGTTTTTTGCGATGTTTTGTTCGCGACAAATATCGTAAAAACACTTTGTGAAATTTGCTGTGTGCGTGATGACGTTATCCCTAATGAACCGAATTGTCGCGTAAGTTTTGGTGTATTGCAAAAAAAAAATATATATATTATTGCACAAATTACATAGGCTAGTAGCCCGTTCTTCATCCATTTGAAACTAAACTTTATTATACAGGCTATTATTTAATTGTATAGGCCTACATAAAAATTATTTTTATTAACAAGTGTCTTTTTTTGTACTTAGGCCTATAGACTATTTAGATACTTGAACATCAAGCAATATTCATAAACAGGTGCAGTTTATTATTATTTTTCTGATTAACTTTAATTAGACTGTATTGGAAATAGGAATGTTCATTTCGGTTATTTTATTTCTCTTAACCAACAACCAATGGTCGTTAAGCCATTATTAGGCGTTTACCGTCAAGATTATGTTACATTACAATTTAACAAAATTACAATGAAATTATGTGGCTGTGACCCATAAAATACCTCAACTTGTTTTCCAGGGATTAAATACCAACTAGACATCTCTGTTAAAGATTTTAAAGCATTTTATATGTGCTTCCATAGGAAAAAAATTCTGCTTTCAGAACTGTTACATCTGTAAAATTCATTCTTCCTCTGAAACACAAAAACAAAAATGGACATAAAAAAAGATATTTTATGTTTTATCAAAAGATAATCTTTCTTTGGCTGGAATTGATCTACTGTGATGCTGGTCTTTAAAATACTTGCTTTTTGTTTTTGTTTTTTTTAGAAAGTTGTGATGCTAGTTTTTAAAACACTGCAAAAATGGCAAAATTTTAAATAGTGTTTCATTTACTTTTTTTTAAATAAAGAGATATAATAGTAATAATAACTGTAAGTGTATTAACCTAGCCCTCTACAACTGCCCAAGTGTCACGCCCCTGTGGAATGTTTATGTTGGTTTCTCCCTCTTGTGCCCATTTTTGGTCGTTCCTGTTTTCTGTCCTTGTTTAGTCATCATTAGTGTTCCTTGTATCACCTGTGGGGGGGCACGGAAACATCCAGGTCTGGTGGCGCGTGATGAGGCACACCTGATGTGAATGAAGCCTCATCACCGCCGCTGTTAAAATGCAGAGTGCGCCTCTCCTCGGGAGATCGGTCTCTTCCCCGTTCCAGAAGCACTATAATAAAACGGAAATTCACCCCCCGCACTGTAATTTGGGCACTCTCCAACTTAAACACTCTCACGTTATGCATGATTCTTTCATACCGGACGCCGGAGGGCGCGCTCTCGCAGAAAGTCCAAAACGGACTCGTAGAAGGATTTACTTGTGACGCTTCAGGAAATCCCTTATATGGACAAAGGCATCCAGCTCTCACTGGATAAAAAAGGATCAATTTTCATAACAAAATATAAGAATAATATGCCTTTTTACAGTATAGAAACTACAAATCATATTTTCTACCTTATTCTGACTGTCCCTGTTTTCATTGTGTTTTACACTTATGTAATACTGGAAGACTTTTTAAAAAAAATATTATGAGAATACAAATAGGCACAAAAACAATGTGAGGGAAAAGATTAACAACCTTTTATTTGCACAGAGTTTTAAGGTCAAAAAAAAGTAACACAGCAGTGCAATTTTTACACATCAGCTTATAATAGCAGTGCTAAACGACAGCTTTTACTACATTATAAAAATTATTATTTCAACTGTCCCTATTTTTATTTTGTGATTTAGAGTTATGCAATACTGGAAGACTTAAAAAAAAGTGTTTACATGTACAAATATTGTGAGAATACAAATAAGCACAATCACAATAATGTCAGGGCAAAGATTAACAACCCTTTTATGTGGATAGTTTTTAAGGTCAACAGCAGCACCTGCCACAGCAGTGTAATCAGTCCAGAACATTCAAACAAACATTTACCATTTGGCACACCAGTGAAAATAAATAACAAACCAAAATAAACATTTCCAAATGTGAGCAAAACTATAAATAAATAAATAATAATAAAATATATATAAATAAAATTAATAAATCAATAACAAACCAAAATAAACGTTGCCACAGTACAATTCTGTCATTGAATCTTCTATTCATAACAATAACAACAACAATACTAATAAAAATAAAATAAATAATAATAATAATAATAATAATAATAATAATAATAAAATAAATTAATAAAAACATAAATAAAAAAAAATATATATATATAAATAAAATTAATAAATAAATAGCAATCCAAAATTACCATTTAAGACCAGAGTGCAATTCTGTCATGGCATCTACTATTAATAACAAGAACAATAGTAATAAAAATAAAATAATAAAACAAATAAAAATAATAATTTCTGCAGTGGTAATACAAGGGAGGAAATACAGGAGGATAATAATAATAATAATAATAATATGCATACATATAGTATAGTACAATATATAATATAATATAATATAATACAACAATAGTAATAAAAACAAAATAAATAATAATAATAAAATTAATTAATAAAAACATAAATAATAAATATAAACAAAAAAATATATAAATAAATTAAATAAATGTAATAAATTGATAAATAGCAACCCAAAATTACCATTTAAAAACCACAGTGCAATTCTGTCATGGCATCCACTTTTAACAACAAGAACAATAGTAATAAAAACAAAATAATAATAAAATATAAAATACTAATTTCTTGTAATGTAAGGGAGGAAATACAGGAGGATAATAATAATAATAATAATAATAATAATAATAATAATAATAATAATAATAATAATAAGCATACATTTAGTATAGTACAATATATGTATAAAGGAAGGATAGGTGGCGAAGGTCTAGATGACTGCCCTGGTTCAGGAAGCGAGGTCGGTGCAGGTGGTGGTGGCAGTATTATTTTAGGTATTTGTGGCCCAGATCTTGTTTTGGCCATCCCGGCTGTGTTTGGAGGCAAGTTGAAAACGAAAGGCCTGTCATTACTCCCATGCTGCAGACTCTGTCCTTTCTGTAGTGCTGGTGGAAGTCTATCTGGTGCTGTCATTGGTGCATCTGGTGTATGGATTCCTTGTGTCAAAATTTCCCTCTCATTAGATTTTGTACGTCTGCTGTACCTAGAAATGACAAATGTTATCAAAAATAGCTTTGATAAGAAGTTTAACACAAACCCATTTGAATGATTTTTAAGTGCAGAAATCACCCACCATTGTATAAGTGTAGCTGCACTGACCTCAGGCAATTGGAGGGTAGTCTGCTGCATCACTTCAGCATTACTCAAGATGCACTCTCTTATATGCTTGTAGGCACGTACAGTGAAGTTAAATCGTGAGATTTTAACCCCTCCTTGACGTACAGGGTTAGGATAGAGAGCGCAGAGTTTTACAAAAACTGCCTCAATTCTGTTGCAATCAGGCCACTGTGCAGGACTGTTTGCTCCAACAAAACATCTGAAAATGTGAGAGAATGAAAACAGATTGCAGACTCATGAACAACTATGACAAAACATAAAAACAGCCATGGATCATCTAAGAAACAACACACAGTTACATCACTTACCCCCATGTTGTTCCAAACCCATGAAAGCTTAATTTGTCCTTGGAACACAAATTACACAATCTTAATTTGTGTTCCGAAGATGAACAAAGCTTTTACAGGTTTGGAACGACATGGGGGTAAGTGATTAATGACAAAATTTCATTTTGGGGTGGAGTAACCGTTTAAGATTCAATGGTATGTCAAATTTTGAATGGGGTCATTTTTATAAATTCAATTATTATTTTGTCTTGTGGATTATATAACATGAGTTATGTGAAATAACTTATTCAGGGTAGAACTACATAAAAAATAACATGCATTTTTCATGATTCCTCTTATTTTGTTAAAATGTTTAATATTTTGCACATTTGCAAAATATTAAACTTAAAACTTATGAGCACAATTGTAATAATACCATTCAAGAAACAGTCAGTCATGGAGAAATATGGGAAAAAAGATCTTACCTTTTGGTACTCTCTACTCCTGGTGCCCTAAACCGGCCTTTGTTGAGGGAGGACTGGTGGCGTGCTGAGTACACAATCCTCTCTTTGTCATAATCTGCCAACCCTTGCCACAAACTAATAATTTCTGCAGATTCCTCTTTTGTCAAGGCAAGGCTGTGGTGCCGGAGTCCAGCCAGTGTCTCAGCTAACTTCTGGACTGCAATAAATCCTTTAATGTTGTCAGGTCCAACAGAATCCCAAATAGAATAAAGTAAAATAAAATGTAAGATCATGTGAAGCATGTGACACAGAAGACTGTAGTAACAGTAGCTGCTGAAAATTCAATTTTGTCAACCCAGGAAATAATTACTTTAAAGTCTTAAATCTTATCTTAAAAATATGTTTAGTATGTTACCATTTCTAAATAAGTTCAGCCTTACTAAGCATAAGAAGGTTTTTTTTTTTTCTTCAAAAAATAGTTTGACCACCAGACACAAACAAAGTATATACATGGAATTAATAAATAAAAAAAAAAAAAATAGAAATTAAAAAAAATAAATAAAAAAATTAAACAATTCTATTTCTGTTTAAACAACCCAATACCTACATAAAATGTATGAAAAAACCTGGATTCTTACATCAGGAAAAGCAGATTGCACCTCACTAGACATGTTTCTGTCTGTCCTTTGTATAGCCGCTGCAGACTGTGCAGTGGGTGGAGTTTGCAAGGGACCAAAAGGTGAGGTGACTGCACAAGGTGCAAAGGGCAACACATGTGATTCTCTGAGGGCATCGTAGATGGTGCAGAGGGCAACACACGGGGAACCACTGATGGCGCAGAGGGCAACACATGTGGATTCTCTGAGGGCGCTGTAGATGGTGCAGAGGGCAACACACGGGGAACCACTGATGGCGCAGAAGGCAACACATGTGGATTCTCTGAGGGCGCTGTAGATGGTACAGAGGGCAACACACGGGGAACCACTGATGGTGCAGAGGGCAACACATGTGGATTCTCTGAGGGCGCTGTAGATGGTGCAGAGGGAAACACACGGGGAACCACTGATGGCACAGAGGGCAACACATGTGGATTCTCTGAGGGCATCGTAGATGGTCCAGAGGACAACACACGGGGAACCACTGATGGTGCAGAGGGCAACACATGTGGATTCTCTGAGGGCACTGCACAGGATGTAGAGGGCAACACACGGGGAGGCTCTTCTGCATCAAATGTAGAGAGAGTTAAGTCATCAGTGTCCACAGGTTCCACATAGCTCTCATCTCCTGAATTGCAGACTTGTAGACCTTTGCAACCTCACCAGTCTGTTGGTACAGATACTCTACTCCAATCAGTTCACCTAACACACAACAAAAGAAAAAAATTATTTGTCAGCAGTAAACCACAGGTTTACAGTTGACAATTTTTCACATTTCATAATACAGTATAATAAAGACTACTGCTCAGTTAACTTTTACAGACAACTGCAATGAATGTACCAGTATATTGATGTGGAGTAGTAAATGGCACCAGCTTCTGTCCAAGAAGATCTTCTCCCAGCACATTAGTAGCATGACGAAGGAAGCCACTGTATGAGTGGTACCCCTGCTTGCCCTGAGAGGTTGCAGCATCTGCTCTGTCTTCATTCCACCTGGCCAATCCATCCAACAGGTAGGCCTGGAAAAATGTATCACTGGCCAGCGTCCCTAAAATTTAAATAACAGAACACTTACATGACAAACATAATACATTTCATAAAAAAAAAAAAAAAAATTACAGGACAGTTACTTTACCTGGAATGAACCTGTTTAGATGTAGGTGGAACGATTCTAAAGAAGTTGAACCTCTTGCACACCTATATGTTGGCAGAGTGTACCCTCCCTTTGTCAGGGTTCCTGTCTGCACGTAGAGCTGGACACCAGAGGGATCCTGAATGCAGGCTACATGCTTTCTCTGAGACTTCCATATTTCAGCCATTCGAGCAGAATTGATGAGAGGCACATCCAAAGCGTCACGTCCCCTCTCCCCTTCAAAGGGCTTGATCAGCTGGGAGATGAGATCTACAGTCTCCCTTGTGCCACATGTTGTTCTTTTACAGTGTAGGGCCAGTTCAGTCTTACTAAGGCGACGCAAAACATCAGCATCTGAAGGGTGCATCAGCTGAGCCTCCAACTCTGCACGCTTTGCCCTTATAAGCCTGTCCATGTCCTCCTGATCCCAGGAAAAAATACAGCGGCTGAGGTGGGCCATGAACGTTGAATAGAGCTGATGAGAATCTGTTGTGCATCCTACAGAAATCCTTCGCATGAAATGCCAGATGTCCAGTCTGATTTCCATGTCCTTCCATTCCTCAAATAATTTTTTGAGGTAAGTACCCCCACAGCAGTCTCTGTCGACATACAGCAGCTCAGGTGGAGACACTGCAGCATCCTTGTATCTTTTAATGATGCCAGCAACCATGGGAGCCAATCCAAAGCCTTCACTTGCTGTAAGAACCGTCATGATGACCTGACCATGTTCGTTTCAAACATTTGTGACCCAGGTGGCTGTTCCAGCACTGTGACCAGCTAGCTTGCATGCAACTTTCTTGGTGGAGTCCATTTTCAACACTCGTCCAAACTGTGATGTTATGCTAGCTTTAATCTCATCCAATCTTTGAAGGACATCCTGAGCATACACCTGCATCAGCCACCGGTGCTTGGGTACAGGGAGCATTGCAGGCGGTTTTTCCAAAAGACATGGGCATCACAAGACCTGCAGTGACTGCTTTGCGAAAGCTCTGGCAATCTGTCAGATACTGCATGACCTTCTGCATTCAGATCTCAGAATGCTGCTCTTCTAGCTGCTTCTGGACTTGACTCCTGCTGTTTCCCAGGCCTCTCTGACATAGAAGATGGACCACTGTCATGTCACATGCCAGTTTTGAGGTATGAATGCAAGGAAATTGAAGCCTATGACTAATGTCAAGCTGTGATATGATGTCAACGCTCCAGCTGATCACCTTCCTTTTGCATTTTCAACATGACAGATACTCAGACGCCATGAAGTAAGATATTTTAACATCAACTACCTGTCTGATTTTCTGATGCAGTCCTGCCGACATGAGTTCCTCCTTCACACAGTCTGAATGTGGACAGGTTAACTTGACTCTCCATGATTTTCTTGGCATCCAGAGAAAGAAGGGATGGCCAAAGTAGCGCTCTTTCCCTGGTACCCCTGTAACTGCAAAAGGGGGCTGTGGAGGGTACCATCACATCCTGTCCACTCTGGTGAGGTCCATTTCTGGTTGGTTGTGAGATGAATACTAAAGCCTTCGTATCTAGAGCTGATCCACAAGAGGCAATGTGTGAGTCCAGCCAACAGGAAGGCAAATTTGTTTTCCTTTGCAAAATGAACAGAAAAAATGTCACACCTAACCTTACAAAATAAACCATAAAAGCTTTTAGATGTTCAGGGACTTACTGGATGCCTGAGGTTCCAGCAAGTCTACCTGGGCAACAAGTTCATGGTCATCCTGCTCAGATGGCCCAAATGAGGCCATACTAGAAGATTCTACAGGCACTGGCACAGTAGGCTGCGGTGCCTTAGCAGATCTTCCAGTCAAAGCTGAAGAATACAGATACAACAGATTACACAAACTACTCAAATCTTGCTGCCCTTTACTCAGTACTAATATTCATTGTAAGTGGTGTGTCAGATATATATATATAAAAATTCAAATGAACAGAAAACAGTTCTTTTAAGTTGTGAAAGTATTTCACAATGTAACTGATTTACTATGTTTTAAATAAAATAAATGCAGCCTTGCTGCCAACAACAAACCCAAACCTAAACAGATTTTTCATTACTTTTAATTTTACTTTACTGTACTAATAATAACTGTCTATAAGCACTGTCAGATCATGAAAAATGCATTAATATTTATAAAGACTGATCACCTGGTTTGGCTACTGGTGGCATAATCATTTTTTTGACCGCTTTCTCAATGCTCTGTGGGTGGCGTGTTTTGCCAATCAGAAGGGAGCGAACAGAGGAGGCTGAAGGTAAGGACTGTGGCGCAGTGGGAGACTTCTGCTGGGATATATGCTGGGATCTTGAGCAACCCATATTCTCAGTTTTGATACAAATGGCCACACAGCCCTCTGGGAAAAGTCCAATGTACTCTGCAAAGGCTGCTTTATTAACGTGGTGATTTTTGGAATCTTTAACATCAGACGATTCCCTCCTCATACTTGTCACCAAACATCCAGCATATCCAAGGGCATTTTCAGCAACCCATTTAAATGTCTGGCCTTTGAACACACCAAACTGCATTTCATGTTGCCCCAGAGCATATATGTCAGGGTCGTGTGCTGGAATGATCCAAAGAGGTGCCGGGAAAACAGGAATATAAAAGACGACACTTTATTAAAGAAAAGTGAAACAAAATCCAAAGAAACAAACTGGAATCCAGGGAACAGAGAAATACACAAAGTAACTACATCAACAGACAATGGGAGTGAGCAGACACAAACTATAAATACACAGAAACAGGGGAGTGGCTACAAACGAGCAAACGAGGGGAAGTACAAATATGGGCAAGACTAAACCAAACTAATACAAAACCAAAGGGGGGAAACAAGGACTAAACCAAATGTACTAGAAACAGAGGGGGAAAAACCCTAGGAAAACAAGACAGAACAGAACACAATCCTGAAATTATATGGCCGAGACCAAGGTTTTTTCTTATTTTCCTCCTTCTTCTTAAGAGCGACCAAGGAGTTGCTCATGTTCAGACCTCCTTCCGGCCTTGTCCTAAATTTAGGCTCCATTCTATAAAATAAATATATATATATATATATATATATATATATATATATATATATATATATATATATATATATATATATTTATTTTATTTTATATATATATATATATATATATATATATATATATATATATATATACATACATTTAAATATGCTATACTTTTTTAATATAATTTTATATATATATATATATATATATATATATATATATATATATATATATATATATATATAAAATTATATTAAAAAAGTATAGCATATTTAAATGTATGTATATATATATATATATATATATATATATATATATATATATATATATATATATATATAAGGCCTATAAAATACACATATCAATATATGCTTAAAGTATTGCTTAATGTATTTGTATATGTTAAACTAAACACTCCAGTCTTGATGTTTAGTGTTTATCTTGAAACTGAGTCTTTTTCTACAATGGTTATTAATGTCATTAAGTTACTAAGAGGCTGAAAGACCAAAATTATTTGAAAGATCACCTCATAGATAGAATGAAATTTTAAAGAGATTAAAATAACCTACCAAAATCAACAGGATTGACAATATATACTACATACTGCTTACTTCTTTCTAAAGAATACCTAAGGAAATCTAATATATATATATATATATATATATACACTGTGTGCATAATTATTAGGCACGCTAATATTCTGGTCATATTTTTTTTCCAAGTACATTTTACAAATTCCAAACCACATCAATCTTAATAACTACTATTAATTTTGTATCTAATCATTTATACGTGATATATATTTGTCCATGAAGCCTGGAAGTGAAAAACTCCTTATATTCAGGTGTGCGTAATTATTAGGCACATTTTCTTTTACATATAAAAAAGCCAAAAAAGAGATTTAACCCATACTGAAAAGTCAAAAATTATTAAATGCCCATGAGAAGGATGCAATACTAATGCAATACTAGAATTTGCAAAGTTAAGGCATGACCATTGGGCAGAGAAATGCTCGCTGGGTCAGCACGGTGAGAAAAAAAACAGTGGAGAAGAAAAGACATGTTAAATGGAAAAGAATTAAGAATTAAAGTGAAGAATTAGCTGTGAAACCATCAGGAACCATTTAGTCTCCAGAACCACCATTTTCCAGAGCTGCAACCTACCTGGAGTCTTAAGAAGTTCAATGTGTCAGGTTCTCAGAGCCTTTTCTTGGGTGAAAAATCCTAAAAAATGACCCTCATTTAAAGAGAATAACATGTTGAAGTGTTGCGAAATACATGAAGACAGTTTTCTATAGGCTTTATAGACAGATAAGTTGAGAGTGACTTTTGAAGCACCAGCATCAAATCCTCTTATACCACTCTTTCATGAATTTATCTTCTAAAATCTGGCAGTAAGTTTTGGGAGTTCATTTTAGTCCATCTCTGCAAGTCAAACTTTACAGGACAGGAGATAGACTAAACATTAACTCCCAAAATGTACTGCTAGATTCTGTAAGACAAATTCTTGAATCAGAAGTACAAGAGGCTTTTTTCTTCACTACTGATCTGATACACTGGCTGAGGTTTAAATAGCCCACTTTTCACAGCCACCCTTGCTTACAGCCATACCACCTTGAGCGCACCCGATCTTGTCTGATCTCAGAAACTAAGCAGGGTCGGGCCTGGTTAGTACTTGGATGGGAGACTACCCGGGAATGCCAGATGCTGTAAGCTTTTGGCTTTTTTCTTCACTACTGATTTGATACACTGGCTGAGCTTTAAATAGCCCAATTTTCAAAGGAAACCTTGTTTGTGGCCATACCAGCCCGAGCGTGCCCAATCTTGTCTGATCTTGGAAGCTAAGAAGGGTTGAGCCTGGTTAGTACTTGGATGGGAGACTGCCTGGGGATACCAGGTGCTGTAAGCTTTTGGCTTTTTTCTTCACTACTGATCTGATACACTGGCTGAGCTTTAAATAGCCCACTTTTCACAGCAGCCCTCGTTTACGGCCTTACCACCCTGTAAGCTTTTGGCTTTTTTCTTCACTACTGATCTGATACACTGGCTGAGCTTTAAATAGCCCATTTAAAGGAGGCTCTCCTCCATTTTGTTTTGTTTTTCCTTTTGTTTTTTGAGTTTTCTTACTTTAAGTTAATTTTTTTTGTGTTTTTTTTTCAGTTATAAAACCACCCAACAGCAGCTTTTGCTGGCTGGAGGGTGGTTAAACCTTGTTTTTTTTTTTCTTTTTTTTTTTTTTTTTAAATACCTTTTTTCAATGGACGGATTAATGGATTATGACCCAGGACTGACCGGAGGGACGCGTATGGCAAACGACACTGGACTGGCACGAGGAACACGCGCGGCAAACGACACTGGAACGGCGGGAGGAACATGCACGGAAATGAACAAATGAACATGCAAATGACACTGTAACGGCACGAGGAATACGCACGGCAAACGACACTGGAACGGCACGAGGAACACACAAGGCAAATGACACCGGATTGGAAAAACGACTACGAGTTAGAAATGGAAACAACCAAGAAGTAAGCGAGAAGTCTGTTGAACGAAGATATTTAAAGGAAGCTACAGTGATTGTAAATGTGGAGAATGTGATTGAGGTGAGAGTGGAGGATATTATTAAAGCTGTAACAGAACAATGTGGACATGGCAAAATTTTAGCGCTAAGACCAAGACAAGGGAAAGAATACGAGCTGACAATGAAAAAAGAGGAAACGTGTGACAAGCTAATTGATGGACTAAGAATAAAAGGAGTGGACTGTGAAGTGAAAAATCTACAAAACAGAGACTATGTTGTTTCCTTCATGCACCTGCCCGTCTACCTGGAGGACAAAGAAATTTTAGAAAAATTGGAGGGATGGGGAGTTGATCCCATTTCAAAAATGAAAAGAAGACGATACCCGGGCACTGACATTGAAGACGGAACAAGGTTCCTAAAGGTGAGGTTCCCCAAAGAAGTGGCATCGCTGCCATACAGCACGAGGCTAGAAACAGCCGAAGGGCCGCAGTATTTCCGGGTGATGCACAGCCATCAGGTGAAGACCTGTAGGCTGTGCATGAGCCCGGATCACCTGCTGAAAGAATGCCCAAATTTCGTGTGCTATAAATGTGAGGAGAGGGGGCATTTTGCACGAGATTGCAACGCTGTCAGGTGCCCAGGGTGTGAGGAAGTTTTAAACAAATGTGAATGTTGGATGGAGGGAGAGGAAGGAGGAAGGGAAGAACAGGTGGACGGACAGGTGCATGAAGAAAACAACGAGGAGGAGGGACAAACTGATGAAGAACAAGGAGAAGGAGGACTACAAAAAAAAGAAACTGACGGGGAAAGGGAAAAGGACAACATTAATAATAATGAACAAACAATGGAGCAGGACACTCAATGGACAGAAATGGAGATATCGGACAGTTTTAATATTTTGCTGGGTGATATGGAAAGAGACGGACAAGGAAGGAGGGATCAAAACAAAGAAACGGACAGAGAAGAAGAAATAAAGATGGACAACATGGTCAAAGACGGAGGGGGGAAAGGACAAATAAGAAGGAGAGCTTTGAAGGTAAAACCAAATTTGGAAAGTGCAAGAAAAAGATTATGACAGAGACTAACAGATTTGATGTGTTAAGGGGCCTGGAGGGAGAAAATGATGAATAATGATTTTTAAGTATTTACTTTCCTTTCTTTTAATGGTTTTAAGTTTTGTTATTTTTAATGCAAGGGGTTTGATGGACATGAGGAAATTTGAAAAAGTAAAAGAAAAATGTAAAAGGGAAGACATTATTGCACTGCAAGAAACAAACTGGAGAGAAAATGTGATGAATGATTATAAAAAGAGATCGGATGGGAGTATTTTATATAATAATGGAGATGGGAGGTTTGGAAGAGGTGTGGCTTTTTTAATGAAGGATGATGTTTTTAAAGTGAGTAAAATTGTGTATAAGGACAAGATGGGGAAATGTTTGGTTGTTGAGATAAAATACGAAGGAAGAGATTTGATTTTAGTAAATATACATGCACCAGTGGAGGAGAAGGAAAAGAAAGAGTTCTTTAATGTTTTAAGAAACGTAAAGAAATATAAAGAAATAATAATGATGGGGGATTTTAACACAGTTTTTAGTAAGCAAGATATGACTGAAGGAATGGTTTTCAAAACGGATACGGGAAGAAAAGAATTAAAAGCTTTAATGGACGAAAATAATATGATAGATGTGTGGAGAGAAAGGAATGAAAAGAAAAAATAATTCTCAAGAAGACAAATAGTGGGGAGTTTTGTATGCCTAACTAGAATTGACTTTGTTTTATGTACGAGAAATGTGGAGAATTTTATAGAAAAGATTAAATATGAAGAAACCAGTTTTAGCGATCACAAGTTTTTATCTTTTAGTTTGGACTGGAGTAAAATGCAAAGAGGACCGGGAGTATGGATTTTAAATACACAGATTTTAAAGAATGAAGATTATGTTTCAAAGGTTAAAGAAATTATAGAAAAAGAAAAAGAAAATGGAATGTATGAAGAGGATAAGAGATTATGGTGGGAGAACGTAAAGTTTCTAATCAAAAAATTTTCGATCAAATATTGTAGTTTAAAACAGAAATGCAAAAGATACGAAGAAAACAAAATGAAAGGAAGTTTAGAAATGGAATTAAATAAAGAAAATAAAGATATACAAAAGATAAAGGAAGAAAAACAATACGAGGGGGCAAGGCTAAGAAGCAAAGCAAAATATGTGGTGGAGGGAGAAAAATGTACAAAGTTCTTTTTGATCTGGAAAAAAAGAGAGGGAAAGCGGAAATGATAAAAGAAATAAGGGGGAAAAAATGGGGAAATTGTCGAAGGGAATGAAAGGATTTTAGAAGAAATAAAAGATTTTTATGAGGATTTGTTTAGTGCGAGAGGTGTGGAAGAGCGGGAAAAAAAGAAACTGTTGAATCAGATAAAAGCAAAAGTAAGTGAGGAAGATAAAAAAGAGTGCGACCAAGAAATTAGAGAAGAAGAAATTGAAAGAGCGATAAGTCAACTGAATAAAAAGAAAAGTCCAGGAATAGATGGTTTAGGAACTGAATTTTATGTATGTTTTAAAGACGTTTTATTAAAGATTTTAATTGAGGTTTTTAAAGAAATTTTTGAAAAGGAAGAAATTAATGAAAGAACAAGAATGGGGTTAATGAAACTTGTATACAAAAAAAAAGGAGAAAAAGCAGATCTAAGAAACTACAGGCTGATCACGATGTTGAATACAGATCTTAAGATTTTAGCAAAGGTTTTAGCAAATAGGTTAAAAGAAGTAATGCCAAGTATAATTAAAACAAATCAAGCATATGGAGTTAAAGGCAGGGATATTGCGGATATTACAATGAGTATAAGAGACGCAATATGGTATATGAAAGAAAAAAAAGAAAAAGGATATGTAATCAGTTTAGATTTCGAGAAAGCTTTTGATAGGGTCGAGCACGGGTATTTATTTGAGATTTTAAAGATTTTTGGTTTTGGGGAGAATTTTATTAAATGGATTGGAATTTTATATAAAGGTGCACTAACAAAAATAAAATGTAATGGTTTTTTAACAGATTGTTTTAAAATCACAAGATCAATTAGGCAGGGTTGTCCGCTTTCAGCGCTTTTATATTCATTAGTATCTGAACCTTTAGGACTGGTCATAAAACAAAAAGATGGAATAGAAGGATTAGAAATTGAAGGAAATAAGGCTGAGGGAAAAGTGTTTCAGTATGCTGATGATACGACAATAATTGTAAAGGGAAAAGAGAGTGTTAAAGAAGTGATGAATGTGGTAAAAGAGTATTGTAGAGGGTCGGGAAGCAAAGTAAATGAAGACAAAACTGTGTATATTAGATTTGGTAAAGTGATGGTTTTAACGGATTGTTTTAATTTCAAGGAAGTTGAGGAAATTAGGATTTTAGGAGTTTTAATGGGAAAGAATGAAAGGAAAGTAAGAGATGAAATGTGGCAGTGTTACGAATGAGGCTCCCGCATCGTCTCTCCCGCACCACCAGAGGGAGCCATCACCCGAGTTCTAGCCATCCCATTCGGACTCTGTTTCCCATGTGCCCCATGCCTAGGACTGACCTTTTACCTTTAGCCTATCACCCACTTCCTATAAAGAGGCCTGTTTCCTGTTAGTCTTTGCGAAGTCTTGATTTGCCACGGTGATCAATTCCGAGCGTTTTTCCCTGTTTGTCTTAAGGTTACCTGATCTGGATTGTTATTTCGTGTTTGATTCTGCCGCCTGCCCCGACCTTTCCGCTTGTTTATTGGACTCTGTATACTGCCGCCTGCCCCGACCATTTACGCCTGTTATCTGGATTACGACTCTGATCGCCCCTGTAAGTTTGTTGTTGCACTAATAAACTTTGCTGCAAATGGATCCGAACGCCTCTGACTCTTCGTCACAGAAGACTTCGCCGGACCAGGATCCAGCAGCGATTGCACAACTTTCATCCGTGCTATCCGCCCAAGCTAATCAGTTAGCGCTTCATCAACAGCAGCTGGAACGATTAACCTCCCTAACCGGAGAACTTGTGAAGGCGCTACAGACTCTCACGCCCACACCACCAGCCACGGCAGTCACCCCCTCGCCGGTAAGCCCACCTACACCGCAACCAGCAACCGTAAGCCCCCGATTGGCGTTTCCCGACAAGTTTGATGGCTCTCCCTCAAAGTGTAAGGGCTTCCTGCTACAATGCTCAATCTTCGTCAATCAACAGCCCGCGTTATACCCCACCGACGCTAGTAAGATTTCTTTCGTATGTTCATTACTCACCGACAAAGCCTTAGATTGGGCAACGGCGGTATGGGGCACAGACGGATCTGTTTTCCCTACATTCAACTATTTCCTCCAATGATTCCGAGAGGTGTTCGATCATCCTTCCGGGGGTAAGAACGCTGGTGAGCAACTGTTGGCATTATCACAGGGAAGCAGTACCGCCGCCGAATACGCTCTAAATTTTCGTACCCTAGCCGCACAAACAACCTGGGTGGAGGACACGCTAAAGCTACTTTTCCGCCGCGGGCTGAACACCGATTTGCAGACGGAGCTCGCATGTCGTGACGAGGGAAGAGGCTTGGAGGAGTTTATTGAATTGGCCATTCATATTGATAATTTGATTCGATCTCGCTGTCCATCACGATTCAACATGCTCAACCTTCCCAGTATATCACCTCCTAATACCCATTCGGAACCCATGCAGCTCGGCTTCACTCGACTCACCACGGAGGAGCGGGAGCGTCGCATACGGCTTCATCTCTGCCTGTATTGCGGGAAAACAGGACACCTCAGAGCTTCATGCCCCACTCGACCCAGCGCATCAAGTCTTAAGACGGTGAGCTCCGGTATTCAGCATTATTATTCTGCTTCTTGTATTAAAATGCCTGTGCAATTAACTATAAATCAAGAACCAGTTACTGTAAATGCACTAATTGACTCCGGGGCTGCTGGCAATTTTCTATCTCGTGATTTTGCTGAGAAACATCACCTTACATTAACACCCAGCAATTCTCATTTGGCAGTTGAGGCGCTCGACGGCCGACCCCTAGGTGAGGGAAGAGTCACCGCTCTCACGGAGGGTCTCAAGATGCAAGTCGGACCAGAACATTCAGAGACTCTCAAATTCTATGTGATACCTTCCCCAAATCACCCGCTCATATTAGGACTACCCTGGCTACGACAACACGACCCATACATCTCCTGGAGGGGGAATGAGATCCGGCAATGGGGTCCTGATTGCTACCATCAATGCATTCCTGCTTCCTCACGCATTCCTGTGAACACCATTACTTGCAATGATTCTCCCATCGAAGCCGCCGGTCTACCAGCAGAGTACCACGACCTAATTGAAGCTTTTAGCAAATCCAAAGCAACTCAACTACCGCCACACAGACCCAGTGACTGTGCCATAGAACTTCTCCCTGGAACAGCACCACCCAAAGGTAGAATTTTCCCCTTGTCCCAACCCGAGTCAGAAGCCATGAAAAATTACATTGAGGAGGAACTTTCCAAGGGCTTCATTCGACCTTCCACCTCGCCTGCAGCAGCCGGCTTCTTTTTCGTCAAAAAGAAGGATGGTACCCTCCGACCTTGCATCGATTACTTCGAATACTCGAATACTTCATCATCCTGATCTCTCTCTCCCCTTTGTCGTGGAAGTCGACGCCTCAAGTACTGGCATCGGAGCTATACTCTCTCAACGTAATGGATCACCCGCCAGGATGTTCCCATGTGCATATTATTCACGCAAACTTTCCTCGGCCGAACGCAACTATGATGTAGGCAACAGAGAACTGTTGGCCATGAAATCAGCTGTGGAGGAGTGGCGTCACTGGCTAGAGGGGGCTCAACACCCGTTTACCATACTTACAGATCACAAAAACCTAGAATATCTGCGCTCTGCCAAACGTCTAAACCCTCGACAGGCTCGGTGGGCTCTCTTTTTCACACGCTTCAACTTTACCGTCACCTACCGTCCAGGCACCAAGAACACAAAAGCCGACTTACTCTCTCGCATGACAGAATCAACTGATCAACCCAACACCAACGAAACCATTATTCCTGAGAATCTGCTTGTAGCTCCAGTCCAGTGGGACATCGTGACCAACATCAATCTAACCAATGAACAACACCCACCACCTCCTGAATGCCCTCCACAGCTCACCTACGTTCCAGAGACACATCGAGAACAACTACTACAACAAGTCCACTCTACCCCCAGCTCAGGTCACCCAGGCATCACTGCTACCCTCCATCTCCTCAAAAATCGGTTCTGGTGGCCGACTATTAATCAAGACACCCAGGCATTTGTAAAGAACTGTACAGCTTGCAACACCTGCAAACCCTCACGCCAACTTCCTGCCGGATTGCTGCAACCACTACCCATACCTCAACGCCCTTGGTCCCACATCGCTATTGACTTTGTGACAGATTTACCCAACTCGCAGGGTAAGACCACAATACTAACTGTTGTAGATCGTTTTTCTAAGTCCTGCCGGCTTATCCCCCTGCCTAAGCTCCCTACAGCCCTCGAAACCGCCGAAACCCTCTGTAACTTTGTGTTTCGTTTCTACGGCCTTCCTGAAGATATACTGTCCGACAGAGGTCCACAATTTACCTCCCGCGTCTGGGCCGCCTTTTTCAGCCTCCTCAATGTAAACATCAGTCTCACCTCTGGATATCATCCTCAGGCCAACGGCCAGACAGAGAGGCTCAACCAGGAATTGACCCGCTTCCTTCGTACCTACTGCCACAGCCATCAAGCGGATTGGAGCAGATATTTGATGTGGGCTGAGTACGCTCAAAATTCCCTTCTAAAGCCAGCCACAGGTCTAACTCCCTTTAAGTGCGTGCTAGGGTACCAACCACCCTTATTCCCCTGGTCAGGTGAACCATCTGACCTCCCGTCAGTTAACGAATGGCTGCAACGCAGTGAGGAGACTTGGAACCGTGCGCATATACATTTGCAACGAGCTGTAAGACATCAGGTAGAGCAGGCCAATCGTCACCGACGTCCCAACCCAGAATACACTCCTGGACAGTGGGTGTGGCTGTCAACCAGAGACCTGCGCCTCCGACTACCCAGCAGGAAACTCAGTCCTAGGTATGTGGGCCCATTCAAAATTCTTAGACAGATTACCCCAGTTTCTTTCCGTTTAGAACTACCTTCTAACTATCGTATCTCTCCCACTTTCCATGTCTCGTTGCTGAAACCCGCTGAGGGTCCGGGAGAGACGACGGAGGAGGAGGAGGGAGCAGAGGTCCAGACGCCCCCGCCCATTCTGGTCGACGGCGAAGAGGCATACCAGGTCAGAGACCTGCTCGACTCAAGACGCCGGGGCGGGGTACTACAGTACCTAGTTGATTGGGAGGGGTACGGCCCGGAGGAACGATCCTGGGTCAACACAAGGGACATACTGGACCCTACGCTCAAAGAAGCTTTCCACCAGGCACATCCGGAGAAACCGGCCCCTCGTCCACGCGGAAGACCCCGGCGTCAACAGCCATCTCGCTTCAGGAGCCGCTCGCAGGGTGGGGGCTCTGTTACGAATGAGGCTCCCGCATCGTCTCTCCCGCACCACCAGAGGGAGCCATCACCCGAGTTCTAGCCATCCCATTCGGACTCTGTTTCCCATGTGCCCCATGCCTAGGACTGACCTTTTACCTTTAGCCTATCACCCACTTCCTATAAAGAGGCCTGTTTCCTGTTAGTCTTTGCGAAGTCTTGATTTGCCACGGTGATCAATTCCGAGCGTTTTTCCCTGTTTGTCTTAAGGTTACCTGATCTGGATTGTTATTTCGTGTTTGATTCTGCCGCCTGCCCCGACCTTTCCGCTTGTTTATTGGACTCTGTATACTGCCGCCTGCCCCGACCATTTACGCCTGTTATCTGGATTACGACTCTGATCGCCCCTGTAAGTTTGTTGTTGCACTAATAAACTTTGCTGCAAATGGATCCGAACGCCTCTGACTCTTCGTCACAGGCAGCAGCTTGTAACAGATATAGGGAGGAGGTTAAATTTTTGGAGATTGAGAACACTAAATTTGAAGGGGAAGGTTTTAATATTGAATGTTTTAATGGTTTCTAAACTTTGGTATGTTTTATATGTATCTGAAATGCCTTTATGGACAGAACAGAGGTTGAAGAAATGTTTTCTTGACTTTTTATGGGAGGGAAAGCCAGCAAGAATTGCATATAACACAATATTAGGGGCGGTAGAGAGGGGTGGCTTAGGACTGATGGATGTAGAACAGAGGAAAAATGCTTTAAGGGTGAAAATAGTGAAAAAATACCTGCAAGAGGAGAACAAAAGTGAGTGGAAGAAAACAATACTTTTTAAACAAATGTGGTGACTTTAACATGGGGGATGGAATTTTATGGATGAAAACTAAAATTTGGATGACAGAAGGTTTACCAGAGTTTTACAGAGAAATTTTTAGTGCCTGGGGGAAGTTTTTAGCAAACATTGAGTACGATCCACACGGGAGAGAAAACATTTTAAATCAACCTCTGTTCTTAAATAACAACATTTTAAAACAAGAGAAAGAAATATTTTTTAAGAAATGGATGGGAGTGGGGATAACCAGGTTGAGAGATATTTTATATGAATTCAAAGAGGGGTTTTTACCAACACAATATACTGAGGACACAATGGAAATGGCAAAAGAAGAATACATTAAAAAAGATATAATAAACAATTATGAAACCATAAAAAATGCAATACCAAAAGAGTGGATTGAAAGGATTGAGAGTATGGAAGAAGAGCAAACAGAGAAAAACATCAATGTGAAACTGGGGGGGGAAATTGTTTGATTTTAAAGAATGTACTGTAAAAATGTTTTATTGTGGTTTTAGGGATAGTGTTTTTAAAGAACCAATTGTAAATAAGTATTGGGTGCAAAAATTCAAAGATTTAAAAGAAGATTTTATATGGAGAAACATGAGAGGAAGATGTGTGGAGACCAAATTGGAATGTTTGGAGTATTTTATAAGGCATAAGGTGGTTTTTACTGAGTTTATTTCAAAGAAAATAGGGATGGAACAAAATGCAATGTGTAAAGTGTGCCAGGAGAAAGAGGAGGGGATTTTACATATGTTTTTATATTGTAAAGAATTGGAGACCTTTTTAAACAAATGTAAATGTGTAATTAGGGATTTGACTGTGGAATGGGATAAAAATGTAATGGGCTGGAATAGAGTGTTGATGTTGGGGTGGGAAAAGAAGTGCAAAAACAAAAGGTTTATAAATCTGTGGGTAATGTTGATGAAAAGTGCAATATGGGAAAGAAGCACTGTGGCTAAAAAAGAAAAAATTGTGTTGGATGTTTGGGATGTGTTTAAAAGGAAAGCAGAATTGTATATGGAGAGGCTGTATGTGTATTTTAAAGGTGAAAATATGTTAGATGATTTTTATCGTGTTTTTACTGCACAGGTTTGTTGTGTTTTAAAAGGACTGATGTGGAAGCTGCCGGAGAGTGAAGGAGTTTTGTAAATTATTTTATGTATAATATATGGTAAAGGTTTTTGATGTAACTGTGACTCTAGAAGAGAACTGTACTTTTTTGTAAAAAAAAAAAAAAAAAAAAAGCGCACCCGATCTCGTCTGATCTCGGAAGCTAGGCAGAGTCGGGCCTGGTTAGTACTTGGATGGGAGACCGCCTGGGAATACCAGGTGCTGTAAGCTTTTGGCTTTTTTCTTCACTACTGAGCTGATACACTGGCTGAGCTTTAAATGGCCCACTTTTCACCGCAGCCCTCGCTTATGGCCATTCCACCCTGAGCGCGCCCGATCTCGTCTGATCTCGGAGGCTAAGTGGGGTCGGGCCTGGTTAGTACTTGGATGGGAGACCGTCTGGGAATACCAGGTGCTCTAAGCTTTTGGCTTTTTTCTTCACTTCTGAGCTGATACACTGGCTGAGCTTTAAATTGTCCTATCTTCAAAGAAACCCTCGCTTATGGCCATGCCACCCTGAGCGCACCCGATCTCGTCTGATCTCAGAAGCTAAGCAGGGTTGGGCCTGCTTAGTACTTGGATGGGGGGCTTCCTGGGAATACCAGGTGCTGTAAGCTTTTGGCTTTTTTCTTCACTTCTGAGCTGATACACTGGCTGAGCTTTAAATGGCCCACTTTTCACAGCAGCCCCCGCTTACGGCCTTACCACCCTGTAAGCTGTTGGCTTTTTTCTTCACTTCTGAGCTGATACACTGGCTGAGCTTTAAATTGCCCAATCTTCAAAGAAACCCTCGCTTACGGTCATACCACCCTGAGCGCGCCTGATCTCATTTGATCTCGGAAGCTAAGCTGGGTCGGGCCTGGTTAGTACTTGGATGGGAGACCCCCTGGGAATGGCCCATGACCCCTGCAAGTACCTATCCTGGGTCCTGATCACTGTGAAAAAAAAAAAAAAGTAAACAGATTAGCAGGAGAGGGGAGGGGCCAAATGGAAATAGATAGGAGAGAGGGGAGGGGCCAAATGGAAAGAGAGACTAATGTTTTCACACTTCAGGATATCAATACTAAGTCTTGTTTACCTCTGAAATGGTTTACTGTTCTTTTTTATGTTTTTGTGAATAAGACCATGAAGACTAGAATCTCTGACTTGAATGTTTTATTAAGTATAATAAGATGTCTGTCACATAATGTAACAAACATGCTTTAATTAAAACAATGAAAAACAAGTAATGTAACAAATGTGTTTGCTCATATCTGTTTGAAGTATGAATGAATGCACTTTACAAATAAACTTGAGACTTTTAGTTACAATGTTTGCAAGATCACTGAAAAAAAAATCTAAGAAACTATATTAGGGTACTTGAACAAAGTGTAATTTGCTCATATCTGAGATATTATTCACTCTATTGGCCCCATTCGCCCTGTAGGGAGCATGTAAAATGTACACATAAAAGGGCCTTAATGGAATTTTAGAAAAAGACTTTATCTTTACCTTACTGGTAAGTAATTCAGCCTCTCTTATACTCAATACAGTTTCATGTGACAGTCTTTACCTCTATCAAGTGGACAAATGGGGAAACAGCAGTGAAAGGAATCATATATTTGGAAACATTCTTTTATTTTATTTGTTCAACAATATATATCTACATATCAGAAATAAATAAACAACACAACAACAATAACAATAACACAAGTAACAATGTAAACAGAATAGAATTAACATTAATTATTATGTAATTTAGCAGAAAATATAGCAAAATAGGAACTAATAAGTTATTATTTACAGGATTCTTATTACATGATTTATACATGTACACATTAAGCAATATACAATATACGTACTATATACAAGGGGATGAGGTAATGCAGTGCAATAGTATGCAATGTTAAGCAGATATTTACATTCACTAAAAACATCTTTTTTTTCTATGAGAAAATAGGTATGTGTTTTATAGATGGTGTATAATGAATCGGTGAATTGGTATAAGAGGCAGATATTGTAGCAAATATGACTTGGGGAATGTGATTTGGGGGATGTAGTTGCAGATGGAGTTGGCTCTCTAGTTGTTATTTTTTTTTCTTTTTTAGTTCCTCATCTACTACACTTTTGAAGTGTTCAAAACTGTTGAACACAACACCTTCAAAACCTGAAGTGGTGGACTTCCTAGTTGCTGGGCAATAGGTAAATATTTTTTGGCTACTTTCAGCAGCCTTGTCTTTGGAGGGCGTGTACCTCTTGCGCTGCCCACCACACTGGGGTACTTGGCAGGCCCCACAAGGCTTCATGGATTTATGAGGCTTGATTGGTCTGGATGTCAGCGCAGGAGGTGGTGTGAAAGGTATGAACCCTTGACTGCTGGATGCCCCACAGAGCATCATAGATGGTCCCTGTGGCTGTGCAGGAACCACTACCAGGACAGGTGCTGCTGACGCTCTGGGTGGGATGTACATGGCCACAGGGGGTTTAGGTTGAATGGGCCGGTTCCCAAGCATTTCCACATCAACCCTGCAAAAATAAATCATACATACGATGATGAGTATAATTCATGAGAAATAATGTGTATGACTATCAATTCACATGGTTTGTTGTGTTTAAGTTTAAACCATTCAGCTGATAAATTCAGATATGTTCACATATTTGAATAAAGTAGTAAAGTCACATACTTGTGACATGAAGAACTGAACAACTTACTTCCGCTTCTGACCATGCCTTTTCCCAGCTGTATGACGTAGGCTCTGGTACTGAACCTGAGGTCGATCTGGAGCTGGAAGGGATTCTGGCAGAGTCGGAGCTGCTGGCATTGGTTCTTCTGACAGCACTCTTTGGTGGGGTTTCACCTTTGGCATTACTGTTGCCCTGTAGTTAGCCTTCTTCTCTTCCCGTGCCATGAATGTAGAGATGGACTTGGCATTCAGATTGGGCAGAGGAATGGAGAGACCTTTGAGGATGGGATCGTCTCTGACTCGGTCTACAATCCTTTTATACTGGCCCTTGATTGCATTGGTGATTTTAGTGGGGGAGGTGAGACGACTGGCTGGTGGCCGGTTTTTCAGCATCTTAATAATGAGGTACAACAGACGACTATCCTCAGTCACCTGGGCTGACTGAGGGTACTTCATCCAGGAAAACTTTGTCTTCTGTCCTGCTCTGGTCTCAGGTGTGTCAGCTCCCAAGCATCTGCCAAACAGGGTGTAACCCCACCTTGACTCATACCTTTTTACAAAGTTGGCTGCAGACCTGTCATGCTCATGCAGAGCACCAACTGCATTGCCAATCTTCAGCCTTAGGTCAGCTGGCACTAGGTGACGGTCACTGTTGTCTGCCAGTTCTAAAATGAGAAGGGCCAAGGCTTCCACTTCCTCCAGCCCAGGAAGATGCAGATGGCTCTGGGTCATCAGCACATCCTGCAGAGCAGGACTGTCCTCCTCCTCCACCTGTTCTGATTGAGTGAGGATGACATGTTTGTCACTGACAGTGTCCATAGGATCCTCCTCTGACTCTGCACCCATGTCTACACCCTCATCTGACAGCTTGTCCTCGCTTTGCTCAGCCGTCTCCTCTTCTTCACGGGACTGCTCTTCCTCAACTGCAAATATGTAATGTACTAATCACCAGTGTGTCTAGGCAGTTACAACAACTAACAATAGACTAATTAATACAACATGGCAATGCTGCAGTTCATTTGTTTCATATTATGTAAAATAAAAATGAACTATATCATACATACTTGTCATGGATAGAATATGCATGGTATTTATAGGTATTTGACTGCTTAGTATGTATGTATATTGTTATAATGCAAGATTGTGTACCTTGCTGGGCATAGTAATCCCTTGCAGTGAAGCTGGTTGACTGGCACATGGCAAACTCTACTCCAAGGAGCTCCTCCTCGTCTGGGCCCTTGTATACAGCAGGGTAGGGCATTGGAGAGGCAAAGTTGGGCTCGAGGACATGCTCTTTACCGAAGAGCACATCAGCCTGCTGATTCAGGCGCTGAATCTGCCGCGGGTCCATACACCACGTCTGCCTGCCATGACCACCAGCAACCCGGAGTGATTCCATGCGGCTGTTCCACTGCACAGCAAATGGAATCAGATACACCTGAAAGACATGACCATTCATGCATTATTGTACATCAGAAACTAATTTTGATTACAAAGTGGGCATCGCCCAGCAGCATGACATACAATTTGTCTTTTGTCCGCAATAGGCTATTTTGTGTGTGCGCATCTCATACACCCGGTTGATGCTATGTGAACAGCATAGAGCTCACATACACACAGGAAGAGAGGGTAGCACAAAAGCAGGGAGGATACAGGTAAAATATGCTTATGAACAATGTTGTGTAATCAATATATTTTTTAAATATTAAAGCTGTTTATACTTACTTGGAATGGCATAACTCCACATCTCTGTGAGGGAATGGCATTGTACAGGTGTGAGTGCAAGCCCTCCAAGGAGTTACTGCCTCGCCGACACCTGTACTTGTTCAGGCGGACACCATTCAGCACCACCACCTTCACTGAAACATACAGCTGTATGCCAGGGGGGTCCTATAAAACATGCGTTGCTTATTTATTATGGTGTCTGTGAGTTTGAGTTTGTATGATTTTACAATGATTAGTTCAAAAATGTTTACCCACCTGCATACAACTAAGATGCTTGCTTGCAGTTGCCCAGTGAGAATCCACTGCCTGTGCTGATTTGAACAGGTGGATTCCATCAATGTCAAGGCCTGCAGGTCCCTTGAACTCCGTAATGATGGACTCAATTGCTGAAGCTGTCTCCTGTAACAATCATTCACATTTATTTTATATAGTTATATCGCTTAAAATGTGAAATTATTTCAATAATTGGAAGTATTTCCAAAATGAAATATAGTAGTGTGACAACTTAGTTAATTTTAGTGAAGTATGTTTTGAGCTTCTTATACATAAAGATTATACATGGATTAATATTACACTTAACCTCAACCCCACGGGTGATCCGTCTGACATAGGACCTGATCTGGTGAGGTTTGAGGAAGGCTATCATGTCCTCGTCTGAAAGACTGGCGTACAGCTCCTGGTTGCCCTTCCTGACTGCCTGGATTAGGAGCATCATATCGTCCTTGTAGTAGGCCAGCACTGCACCTGCAAGGGCACTCATGAACACCCCATACTTGGCATGGCTCTGTTTGATGACAACAGCATCCCAGCGGTGCAGCCAGTGTCGAATGTCCAGTCTGACCACAGTGCCCTTCTGCACCCAGTCCCCGAACAGTTTCTCCAGGAAGGACGAACCACTGTCACTGAAACAATATAAATTCAGCATGTGTTCTTTGTTTTTTTAACATTAAATGAATGACAAATTTTATCAGGGTATATGGATGTGTTATTACCTACCGACAACAGTTGTTATCTGCATATATGACAGTTGGTGCGGGAGCCCTAGCTCGTTCAAAGCGGCCCATCAGACCTTTGGCCATACGTCTGTAACACCCCTCAGACTCAGCTGCCACCACCACTGTGGTCAAGAACTGGCCCCACTCGTTCAGCACACTGGTGACATACTGCATGGTGCCCTGACCATCACCATATATCTTCTTAAGGACCTGGAAAACACAAAGCAGAACATTCATTTGATAATATCTAACAATAACCTGTCTGTCCAATATAATTTATATGAATTACAATGCATGTACATTTTGTATCCATCACATTTGAACACTGAACAGTGAGGCCAAAGTCCCTTATTCAAAACAATAAGCTGGCTCAAGTCACTTTAAAGTGACTAAATAAATATTAAGTCTGCATAACTTCATGAATTGATACAATACACATACCTTTCTTGTACCATCAATGCAGAGGATTTCTCCAGTCACACTGAGGATTGAGGCTCTGTACACAGGCATCCTCTCCATCTCCATGATCATGTGTGCACGCCTCAGCACACGGGCACAAGGAAGGGGAGTCCGGGGCAGAGGAGGGGTGTAAGTACCAGCAGCTTTGACAAAGGACAGGATGCTCTTCTGAGACGATGCAGATCCAGCTGTGTGGGCTTCATACAGGAGAGTCTGGTACAGGTCACGGCGCTCCACATACCACTCATCATGTCCCTGCTGCAGCACTCTCTGGACTTTGTTCATGGACACACTGTTGACCCTGTCATTCAGAAGAGTAACCACGCCTTTGTCAATAGCACGCTTCCCACACAGTATGGCAGGAAACATGCTTCTGATGGCCGGGGCCAAGTTCATCAGAATCTTGGGACTGTGTGCCAGCCAAATGTACTGCTGAACATGATGACTGTCCTCATCTTCACTGTCTGCGTCACTATGTGTCTTACTCACTGCCCGCCTCATCTTTTCACAATGTGAACACTTCAGCTTCTCTGTCAACAGGGTGTAATTGTACTTCATCCCACACACTTGCCTGGCATAACTACCAAAACCTTTCTTTTCAAGGTATTCACCTGGTGGTGCAGGGCAGTTGGAGCTAGGGCAGCGGATCTTGGCTTGCATCACACCAACTGGGCGCCAGAAGAAGGCAGGGGTTGTGAAAAATGCCATCATGTTGGGCAGTCCTCCCTTGACAGAAGTAGGAATTGGGGGTGGGTGGAACTGCATCTTCTCCTTTAAAAGCCTTCTCTCCACAATCTCTCCTTTGGCATTCTTGTACCTGGAAGGCCTCTCAAACAGACCATACATCTCATCACATTTCAGCCACTTGATGTTAGGAGGAGCTATACCATTGGCTTGTGTAGATGGAGGTGGATGCTCCCAGTATTTCTGCCAGCCCTCCAGCAAGATGTTACCAGTTTCTGAGGCAGAGGTGTCAACAGGGGAAGAAGGTCTTCCCTGAGATGTGCTGAGGCTGTGGGAAGAGTCCTGACTCACAGCCGGTGTGAGCTCTCCCCAGGTGGTCAGCTGTGTGGAGACCGCTACCTCAGACTCTTCAAGGACAGTCTCTGTAGAAAAAATCAGAAAAAATGTATTGAGCACATTGCTTAAGATGTGAATATAATGACAAACACAAGCATTATCACAATAAACAAAGTTTGTTTCTATTTTCCATGTTATCAGATCTTATTTTAGAGAACACAAATTATATTTAATACAGACATTTTAGTATAGAGCTGCTACAAAAAATATAGGCAATAGTGTAAAAAAATATTGTAATATAATAAAAAAATCTAACATATCATATATACAAATTAAATAGATTTTTGTATGTGTTATCTAAATGCCAAAAAAAGCATTTAGGCATTAAATCTGTTACACTGAAAAAGGGGCAGCTAGCTTGATAATATACCTCACCCTGCTGAAAATTAAAGTGAAATCCTAAACCTACTGTCGTCATTATCAGTGCCATAAAACGTGTGATATTTCGGCAGTGTATTTAGTCAGATGTTTGAAATACATCAGTAAGAAAATGTTATATGAATTTCAAAATAGAGTTATGCCGTTAAATGTTAATTACCAGCAGCTGCCAACAATTCAGCATCACTGGCATAGTCAGGATCCTGCTGGAACTTAGAAAGGGTAGATTCAGCCTTCTTTCCTTTGTCTTTCCTTGACTCCTGTTCATGCAGAAAATAAAGAAATTATAGAAAAACACATACAGAGTTGTATTGTACCACATAAACACAAGTACTTACACTGTTACCACTTCCTATGTCTAAAGCACAAGCTTTTGTGCAAAGTAAACATTGATGATTTTACTATTGAAGGTGCATTAATATGTGCCTAACTTATTTACACATGCACTACATTTTTTTTTATAAACAAAACAGTAAATATAATTTAATCTCAGTTAACGGGTCAAAGTTACCTCCAAGCGTTTGTCAAGATGAAAGGTGACAGGCGGGAACTCTCTGGCATACTGCAGCAATCGCTCCTTTTGCCACTTTAGGAGATTGTTCTTCTCACCCTTCTGGCAATATTCAGACAGCAGCCATATGACCCAACCCACATCATTTTCGAGCAGCCACCTGAAAGACTGTCCTGCATATTTGCCGAATGTGACAACTAGCTGGCCTTTCCACATTTCCCCTCCAGCTTTCTTTGCAGCAGCCTCCGCCTTTTCAGAATCCAGACAGCTGGGGTCTACTGCTTTGCTGGGGGCCACTGCCACACTCTTAGCTGCATCCGTACACTGCAGCTTGGCCTCTCCCTGCCTGTACAGACGGATGCATGGGTACAGGTGCTGTTTTTGGTGGCTGCTCAGCTGCTGTTTCAGTGAGAAGCTTTTCCCACACACTTCACACACATATCCCTTTGGACCATGAAGCTGCATGTGCCGAGTCAGGTTGGACTTCACAGAGAAACTACTGCCACATACACTGCACTTGTGTCCCTCCAAATCCATGCTTTTTTATCTGTTGTAATAAAACAGAAACAGATTCAGATTAGTTTCTTCTTTTCAAACTGTACAGGGGACTAAACACTGGAAGACCAGGAGATGCAAAACATGTACACAAGTAACAGTACTGCTATTACTATTACTTAAAGTAGAAGTAAAAAGGTATTTTGTAAAATAATAGTAATTAAAAAAAAAATACTACACAAGTACTGAGTAATCTTTATGGATGTTATCTGATTTACCTTTTAATGTGATATTTCATATGATTAGCTAAAAGTTCAAAAGGTAATGGTTTTATCATTTTAGACTATATTTTTGCTTGCCTTGTGTTTTCAGTGTTTTAACATGTTATTGACTGTTAATGACTTATCAGTTACTATGAGACAAAATAGTTTAGATTAGTGGAGATAGCCGGACAAAACAGGCCTAAACTATTTAAATGTACAGTAAGTAGTCAGTTCCAACAGGACAAACTGGCAAGTGACAGTAACATTAGTGTTACTAGCCATAGGTAAAATCTACCTGTATTTGGATAGTAGGTTAGTCCTAATGTCCAGCCCTGATTGTGTTTGGGTATTTCCAAAGTATTTACTTTTTAGTAAAACATTACAAAGACTATCAAGAATTACTGCAGTTTACGATTCATGTTAGTAGTTAGTAGATGGGCGATTATATTTTCCCTATTAATGCTTTTAAAACTTTAAAGTTAATAACTTTGTAATTACTGCACGTAAATCCATGCAGGGAAAAAAAACTGTTAGAAAGCATTTCTAAAAAAGCATTTCTGGAGCTGGAGAATATACTGGACTTACCTCTTGTTTGCTGTTACCGATCTCACTGTTACCGATCTCAGTCCATTGATGATAGTAGTGTTGTTTACGCTTGTCACTCACATGATGCCCTTGATCTGGTCCGGCCATCTGATTGGTGGGTTGAGGAAGCAGCCTGCTCAACAGAGCTCAGTGATTGGTTGATTGAGATGCTCAACTTGCTCAACGGCGCTCAATGATTGGTCAATAATTGGTCAGTATAGGGACTTAGAGGAGAGTGTGTCTGGGAATACCAGGTGCTGTAAGCTTTTAGGCTTTTTTCTTCACTACTGATCTGATACACTGGCTGAGCTTTAAATAGCCCACTTTTCACAACAGCCCTCGCTTACGGCCATACCCCCACCTGAGGCGCTAGAGAGCTACAGGAAGTGAGTTGGCTACAGTTGGGAGAGGAAGGCTCTCCCCTACTTTTGTTTGTTTGACTCTGTGTTATTTTAGTGTTTGTTTCGTAAGTGTTAGTCTTTTTTTGTTGGTTAAAGTTTTCCTCCCAGCAGCCTGTACTGTTTGGGAGGAATTTCTTAGTTTTTGTTTTGTTTTTTTTTGTTTTTTGTTTTACTTCCTTTGTGTTTTTGTTAACAATGGACGGATCTACGGTAACAGACTTGGCAATGGCGGACGGACGACAGAGGGCGAGTGACGTTGGACTGAGTAAACGACAACGAGATGGAAACGAATCAGAGAAGGATGCAAGGAAAGACAACGGGAAAAGAATTTATTTGAAAGAAGCGACAGTTACTGTGGAAATAGGACAAGCAAAGGAGGTGAGGGCGATTGATGTAATAAAAGCGGTGGCAGAGCGGATCGGAGATGGAAGGATTCTGGCGGTGAGACCGAAGCAGACGAAGGAATATGAGGTAACGCTCGAACGGGAAGAAGATGCTGAATTGTTAACAGATGGATTGACTATCAAAGGGTTTAACTGTGATGTCAAACGACTCCAAAATAGAGACTATGTTGTTTCGTTTATGCATCTGCCCGTTTATGTTGCTGACAAAGGAATTTTAGATAAATTGGAAGGTTGGGGAGTTTGTCCCCTTTCAACAATAAAAAGAAGAGTCTATCCGGGCACAGACATTGAAGATGGGACAAGGTTTGTAAAAACCAGGTTCCCCAAGGAAGTAGCCTCCCTCCCGTACAGCACCAGAATAGAGACAGCAGAGGGCCCACAGTATTTTAGGGTGATGCACAGTCATCAGATTAAAACCTGCAGGCTGTGCATGAGCCCCGAACATGTGGTGAAAGACTGTCCAGATTTTAAGTGTTTTAAATGTGAGGAGAGGGGGCACTTCGCGAGGGACTGCAATGCGATAAGGTGCCCGGATTGCAGACAGTTTTTAAATAAATGTGAATGTTGGATTGGAAGTGAGGAAGAGGAGGAGGAGGAGGAAAGTCAGCAAATAAGCGTGCAGATGCATAGACGAGACAACACACAGTGAGAGGAGGGAACAACAGATACTCAGGCAAATGAGATAACTATGAGAAAGGACGCAGAACAGCAGCAGAACATAAAGGACAAACAGACGGTGCAACCTCAACAGAATGAAGGTGCCTGGACACAAATGGAAATCACAGACAGTGTACAAAGACTTATGGATGGGATGGAACAAGAACAAGGAAACGAGGATTCAACGGAGGAGAAACGGGACAGCGATTTATGGACACAATCAGAACTGACTGAGAGCTTACATAACGTTTTGGACACAGGAGAAATCGGTGCTCAAAGGAACAAGGAACTAATGGAGGCAAAAGTAAATGATGAGGAATGGGAAAAGGAGAAACAAGGAACATCAACTAAAAGAAGAAGAGCAATTAAGGTAAAACCTAATATAGAGACTGCTAGGAAAAAGGTATTAAAAGAGGGATGTGTTGTATGAATTCAAAGGAGGTTTTTTACCAGAACAATTCATAGTAGATGCAATGCAAGAAGCAAAGGAAGATTTTAACAGACACGATATTAGAACCAAGTATGAAATCCTCAAGAATGCTATACCTAAAGAATGGATAAGGAGAATAGAGAATATGGAAGAAGAGAAACAAGAGAAAGATATATATGTGAGAGTGGGAGAAAATTTGTATGGTTTGAAAGAATGTACTGTCAATAATTTTTATTGTTTTTTTAGAGATGCTTACGGCCTTATTACCTTGTAAGCTTTTGGCTTTTTTCTTCACTACTGAGCTGATACACTGGCTGAGCTTTAAATGGCCCACTTTTCACAGCAGCCCCCGCTTACGGCCTTATCACCTTGGAAGCTTTTGGCTTTTTTCTTCACTACTGAGCTGATACACTGGCTGAGCTTTAAATGGCCCACTTTTCACAGCAGCCCCCGCTTACAGCCTTACCACCCTGTAAGCTTTTGGCTTTTTTCTTCACTACTGATCTGATACACTGGCTGAGCTTTAAATAGCCCACTTTTCACAGCAGCCCTCGCTTACGGCCATACCACTCTGAGCGCACCCGATCTCGTCTGATCTCGGAAACTAAGCAGGGTAGGGCCTGGTTAGTACTTGGATGGGAGACCACCTGGGAACACCAGGTGCTGTAAGCTTTTGGCTTTTTTCTTCACTACTGATCTGATACACTGGCTGAGTTTTAAATAGCCCACTTTTCACAACTGCCCTCGCTTACGGCCATACCACTCTGAGCGCGCCCGATCTCGTCTGATCTCGGAAGCTAAGCAGGGTAGGGCCTGGTTAGTACTTGGATGGGAGACCGCCTGGGAATACCAGGTGCTGTAAGCTTTTGGCTTTTTTCTTCACTACTGATCTGATACACTGGCTGAGCTGTAAATACCCCTCTTTTCACAGCAGCCCTCGCTTACAGCCATACCACTCTGTAAGCTTTTGGCTTTTTTCTTCACTACTGATCTGATACACTGGCTGAGCTTTAAATAGCCCACTTTTCACAGCAGCCCTCGCTTACGGCCATACCACTCTGTAAGCTTTTGGCTTTTTTCTTCACTACTGATCTGATACACTGGCTGAGCTTTAAATAGCCCACTTTTCACAGCAGCCCTCGCTTACGGCCATACCACTCTGAGCGCACCCAATCTCGTCTGATCTCGGAAGCTAAGCAGGGTAGGGCCTGGTTAGTACTTGGATGGGAGACTGCCTAGGAATACCAGGTGCTGTAAGCTTTTGGCTTTTTTCTTCACTACTGATCTGATACACTGGCTGAGCTTTAAATAGCCCACTTTTCACAGCAGCCCTCGCTTACGGCCATACCACTCTGTAAGCTTTTGGCTTTTTTCTTCACTACTGATCTGATACACTGGCTGAGCTTTAAATAGCCCACTTTTCACAGCAGCCCTCGCTTACAGCCATACCACCCTGTAAGCTTTTGGCTTTTTTCTTCACTACTGATCTGATACACTGGCTGAGCTTTAAATAGCCCACTTTTCATGGTAGCCCTCGCTTACGGCCATACCACTCTGAGCGCGCCCGATCTCGTCTGATCTCGGAAGCTAAGCAGCGTAGGGCCTGGTTAGTACTTGGATGGGAGACCACCTGGGAACACCAGGTGCTGTAAGCTTTTGGCTTTTTTCTTCACTACTGATCTGATACACTGGCTCAGCTGTAAATAGCCCACTTTTCACGGCAGCCCTCGCTTACAGCCATGCCACTCTGAGTGTGCCCGATCTCGTCTGATCTCGGAAGCTAAGCAGGGTAGGCCCTGGTTAGTACTTGGATGGGAGACCGCCTGGGAATACCAGGTGCTGTAAGCTTTTGGCTTTTTTCTTCACTACTGATCTGATACACTGGCTGAGCTGTAAATACCCCTCTTTTCACAGCAGCCCTCGCTTACAGCCATACCACTCTGTAAGCTTTTGGCTTTTTTCTTCACTACTGATCTGATACACTGGCTGAGCTTTAAATAGCCCACTTTTCACAGCAGCCCTCGCTTACGGCCATACCACTCTGAAGCTTGGCCCGATCTCGTCTGATCTCGGAAGCTAAGCAGCGTAGGGCCTGGTTTAGTACTTGGATGGGAGACCGCCTGGGAATACCAGGTGCTGTAAGCTTTTGGCTTTTTTCTTCACTACTGATCTGATACACTGGCTGAGCTTTAAATAGCCCACTTTTCACAACAGCCCTCGCTTACGGCCATACCACTCTGAGCGCGCCCGATCTCGTCTGATCTCGGAAGCTAAGCAGGGTAGGGCCTGGTTAGTACTTGGATGGGAGACCGCCTGGGAATACCAGGTGCTGTAAGCTTTTGGCTTTTTTCTTCACTACTGATCTGATACACTGGCTGAGCTTTAAATAGCCCACTTTTTCACAGCAGCCCTCGCTTACGGCCATACCACTCTGTAAGCTTTTGGCTTTTTTCTTCACTACTGATCTGATACACTGGCTGAGCTTTAAATAGCCCACTTTTCACAGCAGCCCTCGCTTACGGCCATACCACTCTGTAAGCTTTTGGCTTTTTTCTTCACTACTGATCTGATACACTGGCTGAGCTTTAAATTGCCCACTTTTTATCACAGCCCTCGCTTACGGCCATACCCCCACCTGAGGCGCTAGAGAGCTACAGGAAGTGAGTTGGCTACAGTTGGGAGAGGAAGGCTCTCCCCTACTTTTGTTTGTTTGACTCTGATTTTGTGTTAATTTAGTGTTTGTTTCATAAGTGTTAGTCTTTTTTTGTTGGTTAAAGTTTTCCTCCCAGCAGCCTGTGCTGTTTGGGAGGAATTTCTTAGTTTTCTTTTTTTTTTTGTTTTGTTTTGTTTTGTTTTGTTTTGTTTGTCTTTTTGTTAACAATGGACGGATCTACGGTAACAGACTTGGCAATGGCGGACGGACGACAGAGGGCGAGTGACGTTGGACTGAGTAAACGACAACGAGATGGAAACGAATCAGAGAAGGATGCAAGGAAAGACAACGGGAAAAGAATTTATTTGAAAGAAGCGACAGTTACTGTGGAAATAGGACAAGCAAAGGAGGTGAGGGCGATTGATGTAATAAAAGCGGTGGCAGAGCGGATCGGAGATGGAAGGATTCTGGCGGTGAGACCGAAGCAGACGAAGGAATATGAGGTAACGCTCGAACGGGAAGAAGATGCTGAATTGTTAACAGATGGATTGACTATCAAAGGGTTTAACTGTGATGTCAAACGACTCCAAAATAGAGACTATGTTGTTTCGTTTATGCATCTGCCCGTTTATGTTGCTGACAAAGGAATTTTAGATAAATTGGAAGGTTGGGGAGTTTGTCCCCTTTCAACAATAAAAAGAAGAGTCTATCCGGGCACAGACATTGAAGATGGGACAAGGTTTGTAAAAACCAGGTTCCCCAAGGAAGTAGCCTCCCTCCCGTACAGCACCAGAATAGAGACAGCAGAGGGCCCACAGTATTTTAGGGTGATGCACAGTCATCAGATTAAAACCTGCAGGCTGTGCATGAGCCCCGAACATGTGGTGAAAGACTGTCCAGATTTTAAGTGTTTTAAATGTGAGGAGAGGGGGCACTTCGCGAGGGACTGCAATGCGATAAGGTGCCCGGATTGCAGACAGTTTTTAAATAAATGTGAATGTTGGATTGGAAGTGAGGAAGAGGAGGAGGAGGAGGAAAGTCAGCAAATAAGCGTGCAGATGCATAGACGAGACAACAAACAGCGAGAGGAGGGAACAACAGATACTCAGGCAAATGAGATAACTATGAGAAAGGACGCAGAACAGCAGCAGAACATAAAGGACAAACAGACGGTGCAACCTCAACAGAATGAAGGTGCCTGGACACAAATGGAAATCACAGACAGTGTACAAAGACTTATGGATGGGATGGAACAAGAACAAGGAAACGAGGATTCAACGGAGGAGAAACGGGACAGCGATTTATGGACACAATCAGAACTGACTGAGAGCTTACATAACGTTTTGGACACAGGAGAAATCGGTGCTCAAAGGAACAAGGAACTAATGGAGGCAAAAGTAAATGATGAGGAATGGGAAAAGGAGAAACAAGGAACATCAACTAAAAGAAGAAGAGCAATTAAGGTAAAACCTAATATAGAGACTGCTAGGAAAAAGGTATTAAAAGAAAATGTGATTGAAAGTGCAAACAAGTTTGAAATGCTAAGGGATCTGGAAGAAACGGGCTAAAATGATTGGTTTTAAACATTTCTTCACCTTTTTTATGTTTTTAAGAATTGTTACTTTTAATGCGAGAGGACTTTTAGATACAAAGAAATTTGAAAAAGTGAAAGAAATGTGCAAAGAGAATGATATGATTTTACTTCAAGAGACTAATTGGAAAGAAAGTGTTATGGCTGATATAAGAAGAAGATGGGATGGGGAGATTCTGTACAACAACGGAGTGGAAAAACAAGGCAGAGGGATTGCTTTTTTAATAAAAGGGAATAGTGGAATAAAATGTAAAACCATTTTCAAAGATGAAGAAGGAAAATGTATGATGGTGGAAATGGAGCATGAAGGAAAAATAATTTTATTAGTAAATATCCATGCACCAACAGAAGAAAATGAAAAGGGGGAATTTTTTAAGGTGTTAGGAGAATTTTTAAATAAGTATAAAGAAGTAATTATGATGGGGGACTTTAATACAGTTTTTAGCAAGTTGGATATGGCGGAGGGGATGGTCTTTAAAACAGATAAAGGAAGGAGACAGCTGAAAGGTTTGATGGAGAAATATGATATAGTGGATGTATGGAGGGAAAGAAATGAGAATACAAAAGAATATAGTAGAAGACAATTGGTAGGGGACTTTATGTGTAAAACGAGAATAGATTTGATTTTATGTACTAGAAACATGGAAGGTTTTATTGGTAATATTAAATTTGAAGAAACAAGCTTAAGTGACCATAAAATGATTTCTATGGGAATGGATTGGAACCAAATTGAAAGAGGGCCGGGGGTGTGGGTTTTAAATACAGAGATTTTAAGGGAGGAAAACTATGTCTTAGAAGTAAAAGAGATAATAGAAAAAGAAAAAGAAAATATAATGTATGCAGAAGACAAAAGAATTTGGTGGGAAAATGTCAAGTATTCAATCAAAAAATTCACAATAAAATATTGTACATTGAAACAAAAAAGTAAAAGAAGTAAGGAAAGAGAGATAAGGAAAAAATTGAAGGAAGAGTTAGAGGGAAATGGGAATGACATACAAAAAATCAAAGAATTAGAAGGAGCGTTGAAAGAAATAGAAGAGGAAAAATACGAAGGTGCAAAGTTAAGAAGTAAAGCGAAATATACAGTAGAAGGAGAAAAATGCACAAAGTTCTTCTTTGACTTAGAGAAAACTAGAGGGCGGGCAGGAACGATTAAAGGAATAAAGGGAAGAAATGGGGATATTGTAACTACAAGTGAAGAAATATTAAAAGAAATAAAAGTGTATTTTGAAGAGTTGTTCAGTGCAGAGGGGGTCAAAGAAGAAGAGAAATTAGAATTATTGGAACTAATAAAAACTACTGTAAAAGGAACAGAAAAAAAAGAGTGTGATGAAGAAATAAAAGTGGAAGAAATAAAGAGGGCAATTAGTGAATTAAATAGGAACAAAAGTCCAGGTATCGATGGTCTGGGGAATGAGTTTTATATGGTTTTTAAAGATTTTTTATCTGATACTTTAAAAGAGATTTATGATGAGATTTTTAGAAAAGGGGAACTAAATCAGAGAATGGGAATGGGATTAATGAAGATAATATATAAAAAAAGAGGGGAAAAAACAGAATTAAAGAATTATAGGCCTATTACGATGTTAAATACGGATCTTAAGATTTTATCAAAAGTTTTAGCAAATAGGTTGAAAGAAGTAATGCCAGGTTTAATCAAAACAAATCAAGCATATGGAGTAAAGGGCAGAGACATAGCTGATACAACATTCAGTATAAAAGATAGTTTAAGATACATTAAAGAAAAAGGAAAAGATGGGTTTTTAATTAGTTTAGACTTTGAAAAGGCTTTCGATAGGGTGGAACATGTTTTTTTATTTGATGTTTTAAAAAGGTTTGGTTTAGGAGATAATTTTATCAAATGGATAAAGATTTTATATAAAGGGGCGATAACAAAAGTAAAATGTAATGGATTTTTAACACCATGCTTTAGAATTACACGTTCGATAAGACAAGGATGCCCATTGTCGGCGCTTCTATATTCTCTAGTGGCTGAGCCTTTGGGCCTTGCAGTAATGCAGGATTATAGAATAAAGGGAATAGAAATAGAGGGTGAAGAAAATAAAATTTTTCAATATGCAGATGACACAACACTGATGGTCAAAGGAGTAGGAGATGTAAAAAGGGTAATGAAAATTGTACAAACGTTTTGTTCAGCATCAGGAGCGAAAGTAAATGAGGACAAAACAATGTATATGAGATTAGGAAATGTGGGAGAGCTAGCAGAGCATTTTAATTTTAAGGAAACAAAGGAAACAAAAATTTTGGGGGTTCTAATGGGGAAGGATGAGAGGAAGGCAGAAGAAACTATGTGGGAGAATATTTTAGGAGAGATTGAAAGGAGACTTATTTTTTGGAGAAGGATGGGTTTAACCACAAAAGGGAAGGTTTTAGTTTTGAATGTTTTAATGGTTTCAAAGTTGTGGTATGTTTTATATACATCTTCAATGCCGATGTGGATGGAAGGAAGGCTGAAAAAATGTTTTTTAGGTTTTTTATGGGAGGGGAAGCCACCAAGAATTGCTTTTAACACTCTGTTAGGACAAGTGGATAAAGGAGGTTTAGGAGTAATGGATGTAGAACAAAGAAAAAACAGTATAAGAGTAAAAATGATAAAAAAGTACTTGGACGTGGGGAACAATGCGGCATGGAAAAGAACAATGGGATATTTTTTAAACAAGTGTAGCAATTTTAATCTGGGAGATAGCATTTTATGGATGAGGACCAAAAATTGGATGATGGAAGGGATGCCGGAATTCTATAAAGAATTGTTGAGAGCGTGGGGCAAAATTTTAACCAATGTACATTATAACCTTCAAGGAAGAGAAAGCATTTTAAATCAGCCTTTGTTCCTAAACAACCGCATTTTAAACCAGGGAAAAGAAATATTTTTTAAGAAATGGTGGGAGGTGGGAATTACTAAGGTGAGGGATGTGTTGTATGAATTCAAAGAAGGTTTTTTACCAGAACAATTCATAGTAGATGCAATGCAAGAAGCAAAGGAAGATTTTAACAGACACGATATTAGAACCAAGTATGAAATGCTCAAGACTGCTATACCTAAAGAATGGATAAGGAGAATAGAGAATATGGAAGAAGACAAACAAGAGAAAGATATATATGTGAGAGTGGGAGAAAATTTGTATGGTTTGAAAGAATGTACTGTCAAGAATTTTTATTGTTTTTTTAGAGATGTTGTTTTTAAGAAACCTGTTGCAAATGAATATTGGTGTAAGAAATTCAACAATGTAGAGGAAAAAAGTATTTGGGGAAATATAAATGGCAAATTAGTACAAGCTAAATTGGAGAACTTGGAGTATTTTATACGACACAAAGTGGTTTTTACTGATGTTATTTTAAACAAGATCGGAATGGAAGAAAGTGTTGTGTGCAAAGTGTGTAAAGACGGGGATGAAAATTTCTTACACTTGTTTTTCTATTGTAGTAAATTAGAAGATTTTAAGAAGAAATGTGAGAATATGATTTTAAATTTAAGAGGAGAGGGGAATGGAAATTTTGAATGGTTGAGAGTTTTTATGTTGGGATTTGAAAAGCAATGTAAAAACA
>JAMKFB010000233.1:557734-569464 GCA_036247105.1 Cirrhinus mrigala
GGCTGAGCTTTAAATAGCCCACTTTTCACAGCAGCCCTCGCTTACAGCCTTACCACCCTGTAAGCTTTTGGCTTTTTTCTTCACTACTGATCTGATACACTGGCTGAGTTTTAAATAGCCCACTTTTCACGACAGCCCTCGCTTACGGCCATACCACTCTGAGCGCGCCCGATCTCGTCTGATCTCGGAAGCTAAGCAGGGTAGGGCCTGGTTAGTACTTGGATGGGAGACCGCCTGGGAATACCAGGTGCTGTAAGCTTTTGGCTTTTTTCTTCACTACTGATCTGATACACTGGCTGAGCTGTAAATACCCCTCTTTTCACAGCAGCCCTCGCTTACAGCCATACCACTCTGTAAGCTTTTTGCTTTTTTCTTCACTACTGATCTGATACACTGGCTGAGCTTTAAATAGCCCACTTTTCACAGCAGCCCTCGCTTACAGCCTTACCACCCTGTAAGCTTTTGGCTTTTTTCTTCACTACTGATCTGATACACTGGCTGAGTTTTAAATAGCCCACTTTTCACGACAGCCCTCGCTTACGGCCATACCACTCTGAGCGCGCCCGATCTCGTCTGATCTCGGATGCTAAGCAGGGTAGGGCCTGGTTAGTACTTGGATGGGAGACCGCCTGGGAATACCAGGTGCTGTAAGCTTTTGGCTTTTTTTTTCACTACTGATCTGATACACTGGCTGAGCTGTAAATACCCCTCTTTTCACAGCAGCCCTCGCTTACAGCCATACCACTCTGTAAGCTTTTTGCTTTTTTCTTCACTACTGATCTGATACACTGGCTGAGCTTTAAATAGCCCACTTTTCACAGCAGCCCTCGCTTACAGCCTTACCACCCTGTAAGCTTTTGGCTTTTTTCTTCACTACTGATCTGATACACTGGCTGAGTTTTAAATAGCCCACTTTTCACAACAGCCCTCGCTTACGGCCATACCACTCTGAGCGCGCCCGATCTCGTCTGATCTCGGAAGCTAAGCAGTGTAGGGCCTGGTTAGTACTTGGATGGGAGACCGCCTGGGAATACCAGGTGCTGTAAGCTTTTGGCTTTTTTCTTCACTACTGATCTGATACACTGGCTGAGCTGTAAATACCCCTCTTTTCACAGCAGCCCTCGCTTACAGCCATACCACTCTGTAAGCTTTTTGCTTTTTTCTTCACTACTGATCTGATACACTGGCTGAGCTTTAAATAGCCCACTTTTCACAGCAGCCCTCGCTTACAGCCTTACCACCCTGTAAGCTTTTGGCTTTTTTCTTCACTACTGATCTGATACACTGGCTGAGTTTTAAATAGCCCACTTTTCACGACAGCCCTCGCTTACGGCCATACCACTCTGAGCGCGCCCGATCTCGTCTGATCTCGGAAGCTAAGCAGGGTAGGGCCTGGTTAGTACTTGGATGGGAGACCGCCTGGGAATACCAGGTGCTGTAAGCTTTTGGCTTTTTTCTTCACTACTGAGCTTATACACTGGCTGAGCTTTAAATAGCCCACTTTTTATCCGCAGCCCTCGCTTACGGCCATACCACTCTGAAGCGCTGCCCGATCTCGTACTGATCTCGGAAGCTAAGCAGGGTCGGGCCTGTTAATAGCCACTTGGATGGGAGACCGCCTGGGAATACCAGGTGTTGTAAGCTTTTGGCTTTTTTCTTCACTTCTGAGCTTATACACTGGCTGAGCTTTAAATTGCCCACTTTTTATCACAGCCCTCGCTTACGGCCATACCCCCACCTGAGGCGCTAGAGAGCTACAGGAAGTGAGTTGGCTACAGTTGGGAGAGGAAGGCTCTCCCCTACTTTTGTTTGTTTGACTCTGATTTTGTGTTAATTTAGTGTTTGTTTCATAAGTGTTAGTCTTTTTTTGTTGGTTAAAGTTTTCCTCCCAGCAGCCTGTGCTGTTTGGGAGGAATTTCTTAGTTTTCTTTTTTTTTTGTTTTGTTTTGTTTTGTTTTGTTTTGTTTGTCTTTTTGTTAACAATGGACGGATCTACGGTAACAGACTTGGCAATGGCGGACGGACGACAGAGGGCGAGTGACGTTGGACTGAGTAAACGACAACGAGATGGAAACGAATCAGAGAAGGATGCAAGGAAAGACAACGGGAAAAGAATTTATTTGAAAGAAGCGACAGTTACTGTGGAAATAGGACAAGCAAAGGAGGTGAGGGCGATTGATGTAATAAAAGCGGTGGCAGAGCGGATCGGAGATGGAAGGATTCTGGCGGTGAGACCGAAGCAGACGAAGGAATATGAGGTAACGCTCGAACGGGAAGAAGATGCTGAATTGTTAACAGATGGATTGACTATCAAAGGGTTTAACTGTGATGTCAAACGACTCCAAAATAGAGACTATGTTGTTTCGTTTATGCATCTGCCCGTTTATGTTGCTGACAAAGGAATTTTAGATAAATTGGAAGGTTGGGGAGTTTGTCCCCTTTCAACAATAAAAAGAAGAGTCTATCCGGGCACAGACATTGAAGATGGGACAAGGTTTGTAAAAACCAGGTTCCCCAAGGAAGTAGCCTCCCTCCCGTACAGCACCAGAATAGAGACAGCAGAGGGCCCACAGTATTTTAGGGTGATGCACAGTCATCAGATTAAAACCTGCAGGCTGTGCATGAGCCCCGAACATGTGGTGAAAGACTGTCCAGATTTTAAGTGTTTTAAATGTGAGGAGAGGGGGCACTTCGCGAGGGACTGCAATGCGATAAGGTGCCCGGATTGCAGACAGTTTTTAAATAAATGTGAATGTTGGATTGGAAGTGAGGAAGAGGAGGAGGAGGAGGAAAGTCAGCAAATAAGCGTGCAGATGCATAGACGAGACAACAAACAGCGAGAGGAGGGAACAACAGATACTCAGGCAAATGAGATAACTATGAGAAAGGACGCAGAACAGCAGCAGAACATAAAGGACAAACAGACGGTGCAACCTCAACAGAATGAAGGTGCCTGGACACAAATGGAAATCACAGACAGTGTACAAAGACTTATGGATGGGATGGAACAAGAACAAGGAAACGAGGATTCAACGGAGGAGAAACGGGACAGCGATTTATGGACACAATCAGAACTGACTGAGAGCTTACATAACGTTTTGGACACAGGAGAAATCGGTGCTCAAAGGAACAAGGAACTAATGGAGGCAAAAGTAAATGATGAGGAATGGGAAAAGGAGAAACAAGGAACATCAACTAAAAGAAGAAGAGCAATTAAGGTAAAACCTAATATAGAGACTGCTAGGAAAAAGGTATTAAAAGAAAATGTGATTGAAAGTGCAAACAAGTTTGAAATGCTAAGGGATCTGGAAGAAACGGGCTAAAATGATTGGTTTTAAACATTTCTTCACCTTTTTTATGTTTTTAAGAATTGTTACTTTTAATGCGAGAGGACTTTTAGATACAAAGAAATTTGAAAAAGTGAAAGAAATGTGCAAAGAGAATGATATGATTTTACTTCAAGAGACTAATTGGAAAGAAAGTGTTATGGCTGATATAAGAAGAAGATGGGATGGGGAGATTCTGTACAACAACGGAGTGGAAAAACAAGGCAGAGGGATTGCTTTTTTAATAAAAGGGAATAGTGGAATAAAATGTAAAACCATTTTCAAAGATGAAGAAGGAAAATGTATGATGGTGGAAATGGAGCATGAAGGAAAAATAATTTTATTAGTAAATATCCATGCACCAACAGAAGAAAATGAAAAGGGGGAATTTTTTAAGGTGTTAGGAGAATTTTTAAATAAGTATAAAGAAGTAATTATGATGGGGGACTTTAATACAGTTTTTAGCAAGTTGGATATGGCGGAGGGGATGGTCTTTAAAACAGATAAAGGAAGGAGACAGCTGAAAGGTTTGATGGAGAAATATGATATAGTGGATGTATGGAGGGAAAGAAATGAGAATACAAAAGAATATAGTAGAAGACAATTGGTAGGGGACTTTATGTGTAAAACGAGAATAGATTTGATTTTATGTACTAGAAACATGGAAGGTTTTATTGGTAATATTAAATTTGAAGAAACAAGCTTAAGTGACCATAAAATGATTTCTATGGGAATGGATTGGAACCAAATTGAAAGAGGGCCGGGGGTGTGGGTTTTAAATACAGAGATTTTAAGGGAGGAAAACTATGTCTTAGAAGTAAAAGAGATAATAGAAAAAGAAAAAGAAAATATAATGTATGCAGAAGACAAAAGAATTTGGTGGGAAAATGTCAAGTATTCAATCAAAAAATTCACAATAAAATATTGTACATTGAAACAAAAAAGTAAAAGAAGTAAGGAAAGAGAGATAAGGAAAAAATTGAAGGAAGAGTTAGAGGGAAATGGGAATGACATACAAAAAATCAAAGAATTAGAAGGAGCGTTGAAAGAAATAGAAGAGGAAAAATACGAAGGTGCAAAGTTAAGAAGTAAAGCGAAATATACAGTAGAAGGAGAAAAATGCACAAAGTTCTTCTTTGACTTAGAGAAAACTAGAGGGCGGGCAGGAACGATTAAAGGAATAAAGGGAAGAAATGGGGATATTGTAACTACAAGTGAAGAAATATTAAAAGAAATAAAAGTGTATTTTGAAGAGTTGTTCAGTGCAGAGGGGGTCAAAGAAGAAGAGAAATTAGAATTATTGGAACTAATAAAAACTACTGTAAAAGGAACAGAAAAAAAAGAGTGTGATGAAGAAATAAAAGTGGAAGAAATAAAGAGGGCAATTAGTGAATTAAATAGGAACAAAAGTCCAGGTATCGATGGTCTGGGGAATGAGTTTTATATGGTTTTTAAAGATTTTTTATCTGATACTTTAAAAGAGATTTATGATGAGATTTTTAGAAAAGGGGAACTAAATCAGAGAATGGGAATGGGATTAATGAAGATAATATATAAAAAAAGAGGGGAAAAAACAGAATTAAAGAATTATAGGCCTATTACGATGTTAAATACGGATCTTAAGATTTTATCAAAAGTTTTAGCAAATAGGTTGAAAGAAGTAATGCCAGGTTTAATCAAAACAAATCAAGCATATGGAGTAAAGGGCAGAGACATAGCTGATACAACATTCAGTATAAAAGATAGTTTAAGATACATTAAAGAAAAAGGAAAAGATGGGTTTTTAATTAGTTTAGACTTTGAAAAGGCTTTCGATAGGGTAGAACATGTTTTTTTATTTGATGTTTTAAAAAGGTTTGGTTTAGGAGATAATTTTATCAAATGGATAAAGATTTTATATAAAGGGGCGATAACAAAAGTAAAATGTAATGGATTTTTAACACCATGCTTTAGAATTACACGTTCGATAAGACAAGGATGCCCATTGTCGGCGCTTCTATATTCTCTAGTGGCTGAGCCTTTGGGCCTTGCAGTAATGCAGGATTATAGAATAAAGGGAATAGAAATAGAGGGTGAAGAAAATAAAATTTTTCAATATGCAGATGACACAACACTGATGGTCAAAGGAGTAGGAGATGTAAAAAGGGTAATGAAAATTGTACAAACGTTTTGTTCAGCATCAGGAGCGAAAGTAAATGAGGACAAAACAATGTATATGAGATTAGGAAATGTGGGAGAGCTAGCAGAGCATTTTAATTTTAAGGAAACAAAGGAAACAAAAATTTTGGGGGTTCTAATGGGGAAGGATGAGAGGAAGGCAGAAGAAACTATGTGGGAGAATATTTTAGGAGAGATTGAAAGGAGACTTATTTTTTGGAGAAGGATGGGTTTAACCACAAAAGGGAAGGTTTTAGTTTTGAATGTTTTAATGGTTTCAAAGTTGTGGTATGTTTTATATACATCTTCAATGCCGATGTGGATGGAAGGAAGGCTGAAAAAATGTTTTTTAGGTTTTTTATGGGAGGGGAAGCCACCAAGAATTGCTTTTAACACTCTGTTAGGACAAGTGGATAAAGGAGGTTTAGGAGTAATGGATGTAGAACAAAGAAAAAACAGTATAAGAGTAAAAATGATAAAAAAGTACTTGGACGTGGGGAACAATGCGGCATGGAAAAGAACAATGGGATATTTTTTAAACAAGTGTAGCAATTTTAATCTGGGAGATAGCATTTTATGGATGAGGACCAAAAATTGGATGATGGAAGGGATGCCGGAATTCTATAAAGAATTGTTGAGAGCGTGGGGCAAAATTTTAACCAATGTACATTATAACCTTCAAGGAAGAGAAAGCATTTTAAATCAGCCTTTGTTCCTAAACAACCGCATTTTAAACCAGGGAAAAGAAATATTTTTTAAGAAATGGTGGGAGGTGGGAATTACTAAGGTGAGGGATGTGTTGTATGAATTCAAAGAAGGTTTTTTACCAGAACAATTCATAGTAGATGCAATGCAAGAAGCAAAGGAAGATTTTAACAGACACGATATTAGAACCAAGTATGAAATGCTCAAGACTGCTATACCTAAAGAATGGATAAGGAGAATAGAGAATATGGAAGAAGACAAACAAGAGAAAGATATATATGTGAGAGTGGGAGAAAATTTGTATGGTTTGAAAGAATGTACTGTCAAGAATTTTTATTGTTTTTTTAGAGATGTTGTTTTTAAGAAACCTGTTGCAAATGAATATTGGTGTAAGAAATTCAACAATGTAGAGGAAAAAAGTATTTGGGGAAATATAAATGGCAAATTAGTACAAGCTAAATTGGAGAACTTGGAGTATTTTATACGACACAAAGTGGTTTTTACTGATGTTATTTTAAACAAGATCGGAATGGAAGAAAGTGTTGTGTGCAAAGTGTGTAAAGACGGGGATGAAAATTTCTTACACTTGTTTTTCTATTGTAGTAAATTAGAAGATTTTAAGAAGAAATGTGAGAATATGATTTTAAATTTAAGAGGAGAGGGGAATGGAAATTTTGAATGGTTGAGAGTTTTTATGTTGGGATTTGAAAAGCAATGTAAAAACAAGAAATGTATAAATTTACTGGTGATGTTAATGAAGAGTGCAATATGGGAAAGAAGGTTGATGGCAAAGAAAGAGAATCATGTAATGGATGTGTGGTATGTTTTTAAAAGAAAACTTGAGAAATATGTACAATGTTTGTTTTATTATTTCAAAACTGAAGAAAAGCCGAATGTTTTTTCTAAAACTTTTACACAAGAGGTTTTAAAGGTCTTGGAGGACATGGGACTGGAGATGTCTTTTTAGAACCCTGATAGAATGTATTACTTTTATTGAATGTATTTATTGTGTATTTAATTCAAATGCAGAGAGTTTCTGTAATTCTTGAAGCAAAACCAATGATTGTACAGTAACCTGTATTGTTTTAATTTTTTCAATAAAAAAAAAAAAAAAAAAAAAAAAAAAAAAAGCGCGCCCGATCCCGTCTGATCTCGGAAGCTAAGCAGGGTCGGGCCTGGTTAGTACTTGGATGGGAGACCACCTGGGAATACCAGGTGCTGTAGGCTTTTGGCTTTTTTCTTCACTTCTGAGCTTACACACTGGCTGAGCTGTAAATACCCCTCTTTTCACAGCAGCCCTCGCTTACAGCCATACCACTCTGTAAGCTTTTTGCTTTTTTCTTCACTACTGATCTGATACACTGGCTGAGCTTTAAATAGCCCACTTTTCACAGCAGCCCTCGCTTACAGCCTTACCACCCTGTAAGCTTTTGGCTTTTTTCTTCACTACTGATCTGATACACTGGCTGAGTTTTAAATAGCCCACTTTTCACGACAGCCCTCGCTTACGGCCATACCACTCTGAGCGCGCCCGATCTCGTCTGATCTCGGAAGCTAAGCAGGGTAGGGCCTGGTTAGTACTTGGATGGGAGACCGCCTGGGAATACCAGGTGCTGTAAGCTTTTGGCTTTTTTCTTCACTACTGATCTGATACACTGGCTGAGCTTTAAATAGCCCACTTTTCACAGCAGCCCTCGCTTACGGCCATACCACTCTGTAAGCTTTTGGCTTTTTTCTTCACTACTGATCTGATACACTGGCTGAGCTTTAAATAGCCCACTTTTCACAGCAGCCCTCGCTTACAGCCTTACCACCCTGTAAGCTTTTAGCTTTTTTCTTCACTACTGATCTGATACACTGGCTGACCTTTAAATAGCCCACTTTTCATGGTAGCCCTCGCTTACGGCCATACCACTCTGAGCGCGCCCGATCTCGTCTGATCTCGGAAGCTAAGCAGCGTAGGGCCTGGTTAGTACTTGGATGGGAGACCGCCTGGGAATACCAGGTGCTGTAAGCTTTTGGCTTTTTTCTTCACTACTGATCTGATACACTGGCTGAGCTTTAAATAGCCCACTTTTCACAGCAGCCCTCGCTTACAGCCTTACCACCCTGTAAGCTTTTGGCTTTTTTCTTCACTACTGATCTGATACACTGGCTGAGTTTTAAATAGCCCACTTTTCACAACAGCCCTCGCTTACGGCCATACCACTCTGAGCGCGCCCGATCTCGTCTGATCTCGGAAGCTAAGCAGGGTAGGGCCTGGTTAGTACTTGGATGGGAGACCGCCTGGGAATACCAGGTGCTGTAAGCTTTTGGCTTTTTTCTTCACTACTGATCTGATACACTGGCTGAGCTGTAAATACCCCTCTTTTCACAGCAGCCCTCGCTTACAGCCATACCACTCTGTAAGCTTTTTGCTTTTTTCTTCACTACTGATCTGATACACTGGCTGAGCTTTAAATAGCCCACTTTTCACAGCAGCCCTCGCTTACAGCCTTACCACCCTGTAAGCTTTTGGCTTTTTTCTTCACTACTGATCTGATACACTGGCTGAGTTTTAAATAGCCCACTTTTCACGACAGCCCTCGCTTACGGCCATACCACTCTGAGCGCGCCCGATCTCGTCTGATCTCGGAAGCTAAGCAGGGTAGGGCCTGGTTAGTACTTGGATGGGAGACCGCCTGGGAGTACCAGGTGCTGTAAGCTTTTGGCTTTTTTCTTCACTACTGATCTGATACACTGGCTGAGCTGTAAATACCCCTCTTTTCACAGCAGCCCTCGCTTACGGCCATACCACTCTGTAAGCTTTTGGCTTTTTTCTTCACTACTGATCTGATACACTGGCTGAGCTTTAAATAGCCCACTTTTCACAGCAGCCCTCGCTTACAGCCTTACCACCCTGTAAGCTTTTGGCTTTTTTCTTCACTACTGATCTGATACACTGGCTGAGCTTTAAATAGCCCACTTTTCACAGCAGCCCTCGCTTACAGCCTTACCACCCTGTAAGCTTTTGGCTTTTTTCTTCACTACTGATCTGATACACTGGCTGAGCTTTAAATAGCCCACTTTTCAGGTAGCCCTCGCTTACGGCCATACCACTCTGAGCGCGCCCGATCTCGTCTGATCTCGGAAGCTAAGCAGGGTAGGGCCTGGTTAGTACTTGGATGGGAGACCGCCTGGGAATACCAGGTGCTGTAAGCTTTTGGCTTTTTTCTTCACTACTGATCTGATACACTGGCTGAGCTGTAAATACCCCTCTTTTCACAGCAGCCCTCGCTTACAGCCATACCACTCTGTAAGCTTTTGGCTTTTTTCTTCACTACTGATCTGATACACTGGCTGAGCTTTAAATAGCCCACTTTTCACAGCAGCCCTCGCTTACAGGCTATACCACTCTGTAAGCTTTTGGCTTTTTTCTTCACTACTGATCTGATACACTGGCTGAGCTTTAAATAGCCCACTTTTCACAGCAGCCCTCGCTTACGGCTATACCACTCTGTAAGCTTTTGGCTTTTTTCTTCACTACTGATCTGATACACTGGCTGAGCTGTAAATCCCCACTTTTCACAGCAGCCCTCGCTTACGGCATACCACTCTGTAAGCTTTTGGCTTTTTTCTTCACTACTGATCTGATACACTGGCTGAGCTTTAAATAGCCCACTTTTCACAGCAGCCCTCGCTTACGGCCATACCACTCTGTAAGCTTTTGGCTTTTTTCTTCACTACTGATCTGATACACTGGCTGAGCTTTAAATAGCCCACTTTTCACAGCAGCCCTCGCTTACAGCCTTACCACCCTGTAAGCTTTTAGCTTTTTTCTTCACTACTGATCTGATACACTGGCTGAGCTTTAAATAGCCCACTTTTCATGGTAGCCCTCGCTTACGGCCATACCACTCTGAGCGCGCCCGATCTCGTCTGATCTCGGAAGCTAAGCAGGGTAGGGCCTGGTTAGTACTTGGATGGGAGACCGCCTGGGAATACCAGGTGCTGTAAGCTTTTGGCTTTTTTCTTCACTACTGATCTGATACACTGGCTGAGCTTTAAATAGCCCACTTTTCACAGCAGCCCTCGCTTACAGCCTTACCACCCTGTAAGCTTTTGGCTTTTTTCTTCACTACTGATCTGATACACTGGCTGAGCTTTAAATAGCCCACTTTTCACGGTAGCCCTCGCTTACGGCCATACCACTCTGAGCGCGCCCGATCTCGTCTGATCTCGGAAGCTAAGCAGCGTAGGGCCTGGTTAGTACTTGGATGGGAGACCGCCTGGGAATACCAGGTGCTGTAAGCTTTTGGCTTTTTTCTTCACTACTGATCTGATACACTGGCTGAGCTTTAAATAGCCCACTTTTCACAGCAGCCCTCGCTTACAGCCTTACCACCCTGTAAGCTTTTGGCTTTTTTCTTCACTACTGATCTGATACACTGGCTGAGTTTTAAATAGCCCACTTTTCACGACAGCCCTCGCTTACGGCCATACCACTCTGAGCGCGCCCGATCTCGTCTGATCTCGGAAGCTAAGCAGGGTAGGGCCTGGTTAGTACTTGGATGGGAGACCGCCTGGGAATACCAGGTGCTGTAAGCTTTTGGCTTTTTTCTTCACTACTGATCTGATACACTGGCTGAGCTTTAAATAGCCCACTTTTCACAGCAGCCCTCGCTTACAGCCATACCACTCTGTAAGCTTTTGGCTTTTTTCTTCACTACTGATCTGATACACTGGCTGAGCTTTAAATAGCCCACTTTTCACAGCAGCCCTCGCTTACAGCCTTACCACCCTGTAAGCTTTTGGCTTTTTTCTTCACTACTGATCTGATACACTGGCTGAGCTTTAAATAGCCCACTTTTCACGACAGCCCTCGCTTACAGCCATACCACTCTGTAAGCTTTTGGCTTTTTTCTTCACTACTGATCTGATACACTGGCTGAGCATTAAATAGCCCACTTTTCACAGCAGCCCTCGCTTACAGCCTTACCACCCTGTAAGCTTTTGGCTTTTTTTCTTCACTACTGATCTGATACACTGGCTGAGTTTTAAATAGCCCACTTTTCACAGACAGCCCTCGCTTACGGCCATACCACTCTGAGCGCGCCCGATCTCGTCTGATCTCGGAAGCTAAGCAGGGTAGGGCCTGGTTAGTACTTGGATGGGAGACCGCCTGGGAATACCAGGTGCTGTAAGCTTTTGGCTTTTTTCTTCACTACTGATCTGATACACTGGCTGAGCTGTAAATACCCCTCTTTTCACAGCAGCCCTCGCTTACAGCCATACCACTCTGTAAGCTTTTTGCTTTTTTCTTCACTACTGATCTGATACACTGGCTGAGCTTTAAATAGCCCACTTTTCACAGCAGCCCTCGCTTACAGCCTTACCACCCTGTAAGCTTTTGGCTTTTTTCTTCACTACTGATCTGATACACTGGCTGAGTTTTAAATAGCCCACTTTTCACGACAGCCCTCGCTTACGGCCATACCACTCTGAGCGCGCCCGATCTCGTCTGATCTCGGAAGCTAAGCAGGGTAGGGCCTGGTCAGTACTT
>JAMKFB010000233.1:569964-574964 GCA_036247105.1 Cirrhinus mrigala
GGTTGTCTCACATCCAAGTACTAACCAGGCCCTACGCTGCTTAGCTTCCGAGATCAGACGAGATCGGGCGCGCTCAGAGTGGTATGGCCGTAAGCGAGGGCTACCATGAAAAGTGGGCTATTTAAAGGTCAGCCAGTGTATCAGATCAGTAGTGAAGAAAAAAGCTAAAAGCTTACAGGGTGGTAAGGCTGTAAGCGAGGGCTGCTGTGAAAAGTGGGCTATTTAAAGCTCAGCCAGTGTATCAGATCAGTAGTGAAGAAAAAAGCCAAAAGCTTACAGAGTGGTATGGCCGTAAGCGAGGGCTGCTGTGAAAAGTGGGCTATTTAAAGCTCAGCCAGTGTATCAGATCAGTAGTGAAGAAAAAAGCAAAAAGCTTACAGAGTGGTATAGCCGTAAGCGAGGGCTGCTGTGAAAAGTGGGGAATTTACAGCTCAGCCAGTGTATCAGATCAGTAGTGAAGAAAAAAGCCAAAAGCTTACAGAGTGGTATAGCCGTAAGCGAGGGCTGCTGTGAAAAGTGGGCTATTTAAAGCTCAGCCAGTGTATCAGATCAGTAGTGAAGAAAAAAGCCAAAAGCTTACAGAGTGGTATAGCCGTAAGCGAGGGCTGCTGTGAAAAGTGGGCTATTTAAAGCTCAGCCAGTGTATCAGATCAGTAGTGAAGAAAAAAGCCAAAAGCTTACAGAGTTGTATGGCTGTAAGCGAGGGCTGCTGTGAAAAGAGGGGTATTTACAGCTCAGCCAGTGTATCAGATCAGTAGTGAAGAAAAAAGCCAAAAGCTTACAGCACCTGGTATTCCCAGGCGGTCTCCCATCCAAGTACTAACCAGGCACTACCCTGCTTAGCTTCCGAGATCAGACGAGATCGGGCGCGCTCAGAGTGGTATGGCCGTAAGCGAGGGCTACCCTGAAAAGTGGGCTATTTAAAGCTCAGCCAGTGTATCAGATCAGTAGTGAAGAAAAAAGCCAAAAGCTTACAGGGTGGTAAGGCTGTAAGCGAGGGCTGCTGTGAAAAGTGGGCTATTTAAAGCTCAGCCAGTGTATCAGATCAGTAGTGAAGAAAAAAGCCAAAAGCTTACAGGGTGGTAAGGCCGTAAGTGAGGGCTGCTGTGAAAAGTGGGCTATTTAAAGCTCAGCCAGTGTATCAGATCAGTAGTGAAGAAAAATGCAAAAAGCTTACAAGGTGGTAAGGCCGTAAGCGAGGGCTGCTGTGAAAAGTGGGGAATTTACAGCTCAGCCAGTGTATCAGATCAGTAGTGAAGAAAAAAGCCAAAAGCTTACAGAGTGGTATGGCTGTAAGCGAGGGCTGCTGTGAAAAGAGGGGTATTTACAGCTCAACCAGTGTATCAGATCAGTAGTGAAGAAAAAAGCCAAAAGCTTACAGCACCTGGTATTCCCAGGCGGTCTCCCATCCAAGTACTAACCAGGCCCTACCCTGCTTAGCTTCCGAGATCAGACGAGATCGGGCGCGCTCAGAGTGGTATGGCCGTAAGCGAGGGCTGCTGTGAAAAGTGGGCTATTTAAAGCTCAGCCAGTGTATCAGATCAGTAGTGAAGAAAAAAGCCAAAAGCTTACAGCACCAGGTATTCCCAGGCGGTCTCCCATCCAAGTACTAAGCAGGCCCTACCCTGCTTAGCTTGCGAGATCAGACGAGATCGGGGGCGCTCAGAGTGGTATGGCCGTAAGCGAGGGCTGCCGTGAAAAGTGGGCTATTTAAAGCTCAGCCAGTGTATCAGATCAGTAGTGAAGAAAAAAGCCAAAAGCTTACAGCACCTGGTGTTCCCAGGTGGTCTCCCATCCAAGTACTAACCAGGCCCTACGCTGCTTAGCTTCCGAGATCAGACGAGATCGGGCGCGCTCAGAGTGGTATGGCCGTAAGCGAGGGCTGCCGTGAAAAGTGGGCTATTTAAAGCTCAGCCAGTGTATCAGATCAGTAGTGAAGAAAAAAGCCAAAAGCTTACAGGGTGGTAAGGCTGTAAGCGAGGGCTGCTGTGAAAAGTGGGCTATTTAAAGCTCAGCCAGTGTATCAGATCAGTAGTGAAGAAAAAAGCCAAAAGCTTACAGCACCTGGTGTTCCCAGGTGGTCTCCCATCCAAGTACTAACCAGGCCCTACGCTGCTTAGCTTCCGAGATCAGACGAGATCGGGCGCGCTCAGAGTGGTATGGCCGTAAGCGAGGGCTACCGTGAAAAGTGGGCTATTTAAAGCTCAGCCAGTGTATCAGATCAGTAGTGAAGAAAAAAGCCAAAAGCTTACAGGGTGGTAAGGCTGTAAGCGAGGGCTGCTGTGAAAAGTGGGCTATTTAAAGCTCAGCCAGTGTATCAGATCAGTAGTGAAGAAAAAAGCCAAAAGCTTACAGAGTGGTATGGCCGTAAGCGAGGGCTGCTGTGAAAAGTGGGCTATTTAAAGCTCAGCCAGTGTATCAGATCAGTAGTGAAGAAAAAAGCCAAAAGCTTACAGAGTGGTATAGCCGTAAGCGAGGGCTGCTGTGAAAAGTGGGGTATTTAACAGCTCAGCCAGTGTATCAGATCAGTAGTGAAGAAAAAAGCCAAAAGCTTACAGAGTGGTATGGCTGTAAGCGAGGGCTGCTGTGAAAAGAGGGGTATTTACAGCTCAGCCAGTGTATCAGATCAGTAGTGAAGAAAAAAGCCAAAAGCTTACAGCACCTGGTATTCCCAGGCGGTCTCCCATCCAAGTACTAACCAGGCCCTACCCTGCTTAGCTTCCGAGATCAGACGAGATCGGGCGCGCTCAGAGTGGTATGGCCGTAAGCGAGGGCTGCTGTGAAAAGTGGGCTATTTAAAACTCAGCCAGTGTATCAGATCAGTAGTGAAGAAAAAAGCCAAAAGCTTACAGGGTGGTAAGGCTGTAAGCGAGGGCTGCTGTGAAAAGTGGGCTATTTAAAGCTCAGCCAGTGTATCAGATCAGTAGTGAAGAAAAAAGCCAAAAGCTTACAGGGTGGTAAGGCTGTAAGCGAGGGCTGCTGTGAAAAGTGGGCTATTTAAAGCTCAGCCAGTGTATCAGATCAGTAGTGAAGAAAAAAGCCAAAAGCTTACAGAGTGGTATGGCCGTAAGCGAGGGCTGCTGTGAAAAGTGGGCTATTTACAGCTCAGCCAGTGTATCAGATCAGTAGTGAAGAAAAAAGCCAAAAGCTTACAGCACCTGGTATTCCCAGGCGGTCTCCCATCCAAGTACTAACCAGGCCCTACCCTGCTTAGCTTCCGAGATCAGACGAGATCGGGCGCGCTCAGAGTGGTATGGCCGTAAGCGAGGGCTGTCGTGAAAAGTGGGCTATTTAAAACTCAGCCAGTGTATCAGATCAGTAGTGAAGAAAAAAGCCAAAAGCTTACAGGGTGGTAAGGCTGTAAGCGAGGGCTGCTGTGAAAAGTGGGCTATTTAAAGCTCAGCCAGTGTATCAGATCAGTAGTGAAGAAAAAAGCAAAAAGCTTACAGAGTGGTATGGCTGTAAGCGAGGGCTGCTGTGAAAAGAGGGGTATTTACAGCTCAGCCAGTGTATCAGATCAGTAGTGAAGAAAAAAGCCAAAAGCTTACAGCACCTGGTATTCCCAGGCGGTCTCCCATCCAAGTACTAACCAGGCCCTACCCTGCTTAGCTTCCGAGATCAGACGAGATCGGGCGCGCTCAGAGTGGTATGGCCGTAAGCGAGGGCTGTTGTGAAAAGTGGGCTATTTAAAACTCAGCCAGTGTATCAGATCAGTAGTGAAGAAAAAAGCCAAAAGCTTACAGGGTGGTAAGGCTGTAAGCGAGGGCTGCTGTGAAAAGTGGGCTATTTAAAGCTCAGCCAGTGTATCAGATCAGTAGTGAAGAAAAAAGCCAAAAGCTTACAGCACCTGGTATTCCCAGGCGGTCTCCCATCCAAGTACTAACCAGGCCCTACGCTGCTTAGCTTCCGAGATCAGACGAGATCGGGCGCGCTCAGAGTGGTATGGCCGTAAGCGAGGGCTACCATGAAAAGTGGGCTATTTAAAGGTCAGCCAGTGTATCAGATCAGTAGTGAAGAAAAAAGCCAAAAGCTTACAGGGTGGTAAGGCTGTAAGCGAGGGCTGCTGTGAAAAGTGGGCTATTTAAAGCTCAGCCAGTGTATCAGATCAGTAGTGAAGAAAAAAGCCAAAAGCTTACAGAGTGGTATGGCCGTAAGCGAGGGCTGCTGTGAAAAGTGGGCTATTTAAAGCTCAGCCAGTGTATCAGATCAGTAGTGAAGAAAAAAGCCAAAAGCTTACAGAGTGGTATGGCTGTAAGCGAGGGCTGCTGTGAAAAGAGGGGTATTTACAGCTCAGCCAGTGTATCAGATCAGTAGTGAAGAAAAAAGCCAAAAGCTTACAGCACCTGGTATTCCCAGGCGGTCTCCCATCCAAGTACTAACCAGGCCCTACCCTGCTTAGCTTCCGAGATCAGACGAGATCGGGCGCGCTCAGAGTGGTATGGCCGTAAGCGAGGGCTGTCGTGAAAAGTGGGCTATTTAAAACTCAGCCAGTGTATCAGATCAGTAGTGAAGAAAAAAGCCAAAAGCTTACAGGGTGGTAAGGCTGTAAGCGAGGGCTGCTGTGAAAAGTGGGCTATTTAAAGCTCAGCCAGTGTATCAGATCAGTAGTGAAGAAAAAAGCCAAAAGCTTACAGCACCTGGTGTTCCCAGGTGGTCTCCCATCCAAGTACTAACCAGGCCCTACGCTGCTTAGCTTCCGAGATCAGACGAGATCGGGCGCGCTCAGAGTGGTATGGCCGTAAGCGAGGGCTACCGTGAAAAGTGGGCTATTTAAAGCTCAGCCAGTGTATCAGATCAGTAGTGAAGAAAAAAGCCAAAAGCTTACAGGGTGGTAAGGCTGTAAGCGAGGGCTGCTGTGAAAAGTGGGCTATTTAAAGCTCAGCCAGTGTATCAGATCAGTAGTGAAGAAAAAAGCCAAAAGCTTACAGCACCTGGTGTTCCCAGGTGGTCTCCCATCCAAGTACTAACCAGGCCCTACCCTGCTTAGCTTCCGAGATCAG
>JAMKFB010000233.1:579964-592464 GCA_036247105.1 Cirrhinus mrigala
CAAGTACTAACCAGGCCCTACCCTGCTTAGCTTCCGAGATCAGACGAGATCGGGCGCGCTCAGAGTGGTATGGCCGTAAGCGAGGGCTACCGTGAAAAGTGGGCTATTTAAAGCTCAGCCAGTGTATCAGATCAGTAGTGAAGAAAAAAGCCAAAAGCTTACAGGGTGGTAAGGCTGTAAGCGAGGGCTGCTGTGAAAAGTGGGCTATTTAAAGCTCAGCCAGTGTATCAGATCAGTAGTGAAGAAAAAAGCCAAAAGCTTACAGGGTGGTAAGGCCGTAAGTGAGGGCTGCTGTGAAAAGTGGGCTATTTAAAGCTCAGCCAATGTATCAGATCAGTAGTGAAGAAAAAAGCCAAAAGCTTACAGAGTGGTATGGCCGTAAGCGAGGGCTGCTGTGAAAAGTGGGGTATTTACAGCTCAGCCAGTGTATCAGATCAGTAGTGAAGAAAAAAGCAAAAAGCTTTTAAAAAAAAAATATCCCATTGTTCTTTTCCATGCCGCATTGTTCCCCACGTCCAAGTACTTTTTTATCATTTTTACTCTTATACTGTTTTTTCTTTGTTCTACATCCATTACTCCTAAACCTCCTTTATCCACTTGTCCTAACAGAGTGTTAAAAGCAATTCTTGGTGGCTTCCCCTCCCATAAAAAACCTAAAAAACATTTTTTCAGCCTTCCTTCCATCCACATCGGCATTGAAGATGTATATAAAACATACCACAACTTTGAAACCATTAAAACATTCAAAACTAAAACCTTCCCTTTTGTGGTTAAACCCATCCTTCTCCAAAAAATAAGTCTCCTTTCAATCTCTCCTAAAATATTCTCCCACATAGTTTCTTCTGCCTTCCTCTCATCCTTCCCCATTAGAACCCCCAAAATTTTTGTTTCCTTTGTTTCCTTAAAATTAAAATGCTCTGCTAGCTCTCCCACATTTCCTAATCTCATATACATTGTTTTGTCCTCATTTACTTTCGCTCCTGATGCTGAACAAAACGTTTGTACAATTTTCATTACCCTTTTTACATCTCCTACTCCTTTGACCATCAGTGTTGTGTCATCTGCATATTGAAAAATTTTATTTTCTTCACCCTCTATTTCTATTCCCTTTATTCTATAATCCTGCATTACTGCAAGGCCCAAAGGCTCAGCCACTAGAGAATATAGAAGCGCCGACAATGGGCATCCTTGTCTTATCGAACGTGTAATTCTAAAGCATGGTGTTAAAAATCCATTACATTTTACTTTTGTTATCGCCCCTTTATATAAAATCTTTATCCATTTGATAAAATTATCTCCTAAACCAAACCTTTTTAAAACATCAAATAAAAAAACATGTTCTACCCTATCGAAAGCCTTTTCAAAGTCTAAACTAATTAAAAACCCATCTTTTCCTTTTTCTTTAATGTATCTTAAACTATCTTTTATACTGAATGTTGTATCAGCTATGTCTCTGCCCTTTACTCCATATGCTTGATTTGTTTTGATTAAACCTGGCATTACTTCTTTCAACCTATTTGCTAAAACTTTTGATAAAATCTTAAGATCCGTATTTAACATCGTAATAGGCCTATAATTCTTTAATTCTGTTTTTTCCCCTCTTTTTTTATATATTATCTTCATTAATCCCATTCCCATTCTCTGATTTAGTTCCCCTTTTCTAAAAATCTCATCATAAATCTCTTTTAAAGTATCAGATAAAAAATCTTTAAAAACCATATAAAACTCATTCCCCAGACCATCGATACCTGGACTTTTGTTCCTATTTAATTCACTAATTGCCCTCTTTATTTCTTCCACTTTTATTTCTTCATCACACTCTTTTTTTTCTGTTCCTTTTACAGTAGTTTTTATTAGTTCCAATAATTCTAATTTCTCTTCTTCTTTGACCCCCTCTGCACTGAACAACTCTTCAAAATACACTTTTATTTCTTTTAATATTTCTTCACTTGTAGTTACAATATCCCCATTTCTTCCCTTTATTCCTTTAATCGTTCCTGCCCGCCCTCTAGTTTTCTCTAAGTCAAAGAAGAACTTTGTGCATTTTTCTCCTTCTACTGTATATTTCGCTTTACTTCTTAACTTTGCACCTTCGTATTTTTCCTCTTCTATTTCTTTCAACGCTCCTTCTAATTCTTTGATTTTTTGTATGTCATTCCCATTTCCCTCTAACTCTTCCTTCAATTTTTTCCTTATCTCTCTTTCCTTACTTCTTTTACTTTTTTGTTTCAATGTACAATATTTTATTGTGAATTTTTTGATTGAATACTTGACATTTTCCCACCAAATTCTTTTGTCTTCTGCATACATTATATTTTCTTTTTCTTTTTCTATTATCTCTTTTACTTCTAAGACATAGTTTTCCTCCCTTAAAATCTCTGTATTTAAAACCCACACCCCCGGCCCTCTTTCAATTTGGTTCCAATCCATTCCCATAGAAATCATTTTATGGTCACTTAAGCTTGTTTCTTCAAATTTAATATTACCAATAAAACCTTCCATGTTTCTAGTACATAAAATCAAATCTATTCTCGTTTTACACATAAAGTCCCCTACCAATTGTCTTCTACTATATTCTTTTGTATTCTCATTTCTTTCCCTCCATACATCCACTATATCATATTTCTCCATCAAACCTTTCAGCTGTCTCCTTCCTTTATCTGTTTTAAAGACCATCCCCTCCGCCATATCCAACTTGCTAAAAACTGTATTAAAGTCCCCCATCATAATTACTTCTTTATACTTATTTAAAAATTCTCCTAACACCTTAAAAAATTCCCCCTTTTCATTTTCTTCTGTTGGTGCATGGATATTTACTAATAAAATTATTTTTCCTTCATGCTCCATTTCCACCATCATACATTTTCCTTCTTCATCTTTGAAAATGGTTTTACATTTTATTCCACTATTCCCTTTTATTAAAAAAGCAATCCCTCTGCCTTGTTTTTCCACTCCGTTGTTGTACAGAATCTCCCCATCCCATCTTCTTCTTATATCAGCCATAACACTTTCTTTCCAATTAGTCTCTTGAAGTAAAATCATATCATTCTCTTTGCACATTTCTTTCACTTTTTCAAATTTCTTTGTATCTAAAAGTCCTCTCGCATTAAAAGTAACAATTCTTAAAAACATAAAAAAGGTGAAGAAATGTTTAAAACCAATCATTTTAGCCCGTTTCTTCCAGATCCCTTAGCATTTCAAACTTGTTTGCACTTTCAATCACATTTTCTTTTAATACCTTTTTCCTAGCAGTGTCTATATTAGGTTTTACCTTAATTGCTCTTCTTCTTTTAGTTGATGTTCCTTGTTTCTCCTTTTCCCATTCCTCATCATTTACTTTTGCCTCCATTAGTTCCTTGTTCCTTTGAGCACCGATTTCTCCTGTGTCCAAAACGTTATGTAAGCTCTCAGTCAGTTCTGATTGTGTCCATAAATCGCTGTCCCGTTTCTCCTCCGTTGAATCCTCGTTTCCTTGTTCTTGTTCCATCCCATCCATAAGTCTTTGTACACTGTCTGTGATTTCCATTTGTGTCCAGGCACCTTCATTCTGTTGAGGTTGCACCGTCTGTTTGTCCTTTATGTTCTGCTGCTGTTCTGCGTCCTTTCTCATAGTTATCTCATTTGCCTGAGTATCTGTTGTTCCCTCCTCTCGCTGTTTGTTGTCTCGTCTATGCATCTGCACGCTTATTTGCTGACTTTCCTCCTCCTCCTCCTCTTCCTCACTTCCAATCCAACATTCACATTTATTTAAAAACTGTCTGCAATCCGGGCACCTTATCGCATTGCAGTCCCTCGCGAAGTGCCCCCTCTCCTCACATTTAAAACACTTAAAATCTGGACAGTCTTTCACCACATGTTCGGGGCTCATGCACAGCCTGCAGGTTTTAATCTGATGACTGTGCATCACCCTAAAATACTGTGGGCCCTCTGCTGTCTCTATTCTGGTGCTGTACGGGAGGGAGGCTACTTCCTTGGGGAACCTGGTTTTTACAAACCTTGTCCCATCTTCAATGTCTGTGCCCGGATAGACTCTTCTTTTTATTGTTGAAAGGGGACAAACTCCCCAACCTTCCAATTTATCTAAAATTCCTTTGTCAGCAACATAAACGGGCAGATGCATAAACGAAACAACATAGTCTCTATTTTGGAGTCGTTTGACATCACAGTTAAACCCTTTGATAGTCAATCCATCTGTTAACAATTCAGCATCTTCTTCCCGTTCGAGCGTTACCTCATATTCCTTCGTCTGCTTCGGTCTCACCGCCAGAATCCTTCCATCTCCGATCCGCTCTGCCACCGCTTTTATTACATCAATCGCCCTCACCTCCTTTGCTTGTCCTATTTCCACAGTAACTGTCGCTTCTTTCAAATAAATTCTTTTCCCGTTGTCTTTCCTTGCATCCTTCTCTGATTCGTTTCCATCTCGTTGTCGTTTACTCAGTCCAACGTCACTCGCCCTCTGTCGTCCGTCCGCCATTGCCAAGTCTGTTACCGTAGATCCGTCCATTGTTAACAAAAAGACAAACAAAACAAAACAAAACAAAACAAAACAAAAAAAAAAGAAAACTAAGAAATTCCTCCCAAACAGCACAGGCTGCTGGGAGGAAAACTTTAACCAACAAAAAAAGACTAACACTTATGAAACAAACACTAAATTAACACAAAATCAGAGTCAAACAAACAAAAGTAGGGGAGAGCCTTCCTCTCCCAACTGTAGCCAACTCACTTCCTGTAGCTCTCTAGCGCCTCAGGTGGGGGTATGGCCGTAAGCGAGGGCTGTGATGAAAAGTGGGCTATTTAAAGCTCAGCCAGTGTATAAGCTCAGTAGTGAAGAAAAAAGCCAAAAGCTTACAGCAGCTGGTATTCCAGGCGGTCTGCCATGCAAGTGGACTAACCAGGCTCGACCCTGCTTAGCTTCCGAGATCAGACGAGATCGAGCGCAAAAGCTACAGAGTGGTATGGCCGTAAGCGAGGGCTGCTGATAAAAAGTGGGCTATTTAAAGCTCAGCCAGTGTATAAGCTCAGAAGTGAAGAAAAAAGCCAAAAGCTTACAGCACCTGGTATTCCCAGGCGGTCTCCCATCCAAGTACTAACCAGGCCCTACCCTGCTTAGCTTCCGAGATCAGACGAGATCGGGCGCGCTCAGAGTGGTATGGCCGTAAGCGAGGGCTGTCGTGAAAAGTGGGCTATTTAAAACTCAGCCAGTGTATCAGATCAGTAGTGAAGAAAAAAGCCAAAAGCTTACAGGGTGGTAAGGCTGTAAGCGAGGGCTGCTGTGAAAAGTGGGCTATTTAAAGCTCAGCCAGTGTATCAGATCAGTAGTGAAGAAAAAAGCAAAAAGCTTACAGAGTGGTATGGCTGTAAGCGAGGGCTGCTGTGAAAAGAGGGGTATTTACAGCTCAGCCAGTGTATCAGATCAGTAGTGAAGAAAAAAGCCAAAAGCTTACAGCACCTGGTATTCCCAGGCGGTCTCCCATCCAAGTACTAACCAGGACCTACCCTGCTTAGCTTCCGAGATCAGACGAGATCGGGCGCGCTCAGAGTGGTATGGCCGTAAGCGAGGGCTGCTGTGAAAAGTGGGCTATTTAAAACTCAGCCAGTGTATCAGATCAGTAGTGAAGAAAAAAGCCAAAAGCTTACAGGGTGGTAAGGCTGTAAGCGAGGGCTGCTGTGAAAAGTGGGCTATTTAAAGCTCAGCCAGTGTATCAGATCAGTAGTGAAGAAAAAAGCCAAAAGCTTACAGCACCTGGTGTTCCCAGGTGGTCTCCCATCCAAGTACTAACCAGGCCCTACGCTGCTTAGCTTCCGAGATCAGACGAGATCGGGCGCGCTCAGAGTGGTATGGCCGTAAGCGAGGGCTACCATGAAAAGTGGGCTATTTAAAGCTCAGCCAGTGTATCAGATCAGTAGTGAAGAAAAAAGCCAAAAGCTTACAGGGTGGTAAGGCTGTAAGCGAGGGCTGCTGTGAAAAGTGGGCTATTTAAAGCTCAGCCAGTGTATCAGATCAGTAGTGAAGAAAAAAGCCAAAAGCTTACAGAGTGGTATGGCCGTAAGCGAGGGCTGCTGTGAAAAGTGGGCTATTTAAAGCTCAGCCAGTGTATCAGATCAGTAGTGAAGAAAAAAGCCAAAAGCTTACAGCACCTGGTATTCCCAGGCGGTCTCCCATCCAAGTACTAACCAGGCCCTACCCTGCTTAGCTTCCGAGATCAGACGAGATCGGGCGCGCTCAGAGTGGTATGGCCGTAAGCGAGGGCTGTCGTGAAAAGTGGGCTATTTAAAACTCAGCCAGTGTATCAGATCAGTAGTGAAGAAAAAAGCCAAAAGCTTACAGGGTGGTAAGGCTGTAAGCGAGGGCTGCTGTGAAAAGTGGGCTATTTAAAGCTCAGCCAGTGTATCAGATCAGTAGTGAAGAAAAAAGCAAAAAGCTTACAGAGTGGTATGGCTGTAAGCGAGGGCTGCTGTGAAAAGAGGGGTATTTACAGCTCAGCCAGTGTATCAGATCAGTAGTGAAGAAAAAAGCCAAAAGCTTACAGCACCTGGTATTCCCAGGCGGTCTCCCATCCAAGTACTAACCAGGCCCTACCCTGCTTAGCTTCCGAGATCAGACGAGATCGGGCGCGCTCAGAGTGGTATGGCCGTAAGCGAGGGCTGTCGTGAAAAGTGGGCTATTTAAAGCTCAGCCAGTGTATCAGATCAGTAGTGAAGAAAAAAGCCAAAAGCTTACAGCACCTGGTGTTCCCAGGTGGTCTCCCATCCAAGTACTAACCAGGCCCTACCCTGCTTAGCTTCCGAGATCAGACGAGATCGGGCGCACTCAGAGTGGTATGGCCGTAAGCGAGGGCTGCTGTGAAAAGTGGGCTATTTAAAGCTCAGCCAGTGTATCAGATCAGTAGTGAAGAAAAAAGCCAAAAGCTTACAGAGTGGTATGGCTGTAAGCGAGGGCTGCTGTGAAAAGTGGGCTATTTAAAGCTCAGCCAGTGTATCAGATCAGTAGTGAAGAAAAAAGCCAAAAGCTTACAGGGTGGTAAGGCCGTAAGCGAGGGCTGCTGTGAAAAGTGGGCTATTTAAAGCTCAGCCAGTGTATCAGATCAGTAGTGAAGAAAAAAGCCAAAAGCTTACAGAGTGGTATGGCTGTAAGCGAGGGCTGCTGTGAAAAGAGGGGTATTTACAGCTCAGCCAGTGTATCAGATCAGTAGTGAAGAAAAAAGCCAAAAGCTTACAGCACCTGGTATTCCCAGGCGGTCTCCCATCCAAGTACTAACCAGGCCCTACCCTGCTTAGCTTCCGAGATCAGACGAGATCGGGCGCGCTCAGAGTGGTATGGCCGTAAGCGAGGGCTGTCTGTGAAAAGTGGGCTATTTAAAGCTCAGCCAGTGTATCAGATCAGTAGTGAAGAAAAAAGCCAAAAGCTTACAGGGTGGTAAGGCTGTAAGCGAGGGCTGCTGTGAAAAGTGGGCTATTTAAAGCTCAGCCAGTGTATCAGATCAGTAGTGAAGAAAAAAGCAAAAAGCTTACAGAGGTGGTAAGGCCGTGAGCGAGGGCTGCTGTGAAAAGTGGGTATTTACAGCTCAGCCAGTGTATCAGATCAGTAGTGAAGAAAAAAGCCAAAAGCTTACAGAGTGGTATGGCCGTAAGCGAGGGCTGCTGTGAAAAGTGGGTATTTACAGCTCAGCCAGTGTATCAGATCAGTAGTGAAGAAAAAAGCCAAAAGCTTACAGCACCTGGTATTCCCAGGCGGTCTCCCATCCAAGTACTAACCAGGCCCTACCCTGCTTAGCTTCCGAGATCAGACGAGATCGGGCGCGCTCAGAGTGGTATGGCCGTAAGCGAGGGCTGCTGTGAAAAGTGGGCTATTTAAAACTCAGCCAGTGTATCAGATCAGTAGTGAAGAAAAAAGCCAAAAGCTTACAGGGTGGTAAGGCTGTAAGCGAGGGCTGCTGTGAAAAGTGGGCTATTTAAAGCTCAGCCAGTGTATCAGATCAGTAGTGAAGAAAAAAGCCAAAAGCTTACAGAGTGGTATGGCCGTAAGCGAGGGCTGCTGTGAAAAGTGGGCTATTTAAAGCTCAGCCAGTGTATCAGATCAGTAGTGAAGAAAAAAGCCAAAAGCTTACAGCACCTGGTATTCCCAGGCGGTCTCCCATCCAAGTACTAACCAGGCCCTACCCTGCTTAGCTTCCGAGATCAGACGAGATCGGGCGCGCTCAGAGTGGTATGGCCGTAAGCGAGGGCTGTCGTGAAAAGTGGGCTATTTAAAACTCAGCCAGTGTATCAGATCAGTAGTGAAGAAAAAAGCCAAAAGCTTACAGGGTGGTAAGGCTGTAAGCGAGGGCTGCTGTGAAAAGTGGGCTATTTAAAGCTCAGCCAGTGTATCAGATCAGTAGTGAAGAAAAAAGCAAAAAGCTTACAGAGTGGTATGGCTGTAAGCGAGGGCTGCTGTGAAAAGAGGGGTATTTACAGCTCAGCCAGTGTATCAGATCAGTAGTGAAGAAAAAAGCCAAAAGCTTACAGCACCTGGTATTCCCAGGCGGTCTCCCATCCAAGTACTAACCAGGACCTACCCTGCTTAGCTTCCGAGATCAGACGAGATCGGGCGCGCTCAGAGTGGTATGGCCGTAAGCGAGGGCTGCTGTGAAAAGTGGGCTATTTAAAACTCAGCCAGTGTATCAGATCAGTAGTGAAGAAAAAAGCCAAAAGCTTACAGGGTGGTAAGGCTGTAAGCGAGGGCTGCTGTGAAAAGTGGGCTATTTAAAGCTCAGCCAGTGTATCAGATCAGTAGTGAAGAAAAAAGCCAAAAGCTTACAGCACCTGGTGTTCCCAGGTGGTCTCCCATCCAAGTACTAACCAGGCCCTACGCTGCTTAGCTTCCGAGATCAGACGAGATCGGGCGCGCTCAGAGTGGTATGGCCGTAAGCGAGGGCTACCATGAAAAGTGGGCTATTTAAAGGTCAGCCAGTGTATCAGATCAGTAGTGAAGAAAAAAGCCAAAAGCTTACAGGGTGGTAAGGCTGTAAGCGAGGGCTGCTGTGAAAAGTGGGCTATTTAAAGCTCAGCCAGTGTATCAGATCAGTAGTGAAGAAAAAAGCCAAAAGCTTACAGAGTGGTATGGCCGTAAGCGAGGGCTGCTGTGAAAAGTGGGCTATTTAAAGCTCAGCCAGTGTATCAGATCAGTAGTGAAGAAAAAAGCCAAAAGCTTACAGCACCTGGTATTCCCAGGCGGTCTCCCATCCAAGTACTAACCAGGCCCTACCCTGCTTAGCTTCCGAGATCAGACGAGATCGGGCGCGCTCAGAGTGGTATGGCCGTAAGCGAGGGCTGTCGTGAAAAGTGGGCTATTTAAAACTCAGCCAGTGTATCAGATCAGTAGTGAAGAAAAAAGCCAAAAGCTTACAGGGTGGTAAGGCTGTAAGCGAGGGCTGCTGTGAAAAGTGGGCTATTTAAAGCTCAGCCAGTGTATCAGATCAGTAGTGAAGAAAAAAGCAAAAAGCTTACAGAGTGGTATGGCTGTAAGCGAGGGCTGCTGTGAAAAGAGGGGTATTTACAGCTCAGCCAGTGTATCAGATCAGTAGTGAAGAAAAAAGCCAAAAGCTTACAGCACCTGGTATTCCCAGGCGGTCTCCCATCCAAGTACTAACCAGGCCCTACCCTGCTTAGCTTCCGAGATCAGACGAGATCGGGCGCGCTCAGAGTGGTATGGCCGTAAGCGAGGGCTGTCGTGAAAAGTGGGCTATTTAAAACTCAGCCAGTGTATCAGATCAGTAGTGAAGAAAAAAGCCAAAAGCTTACAGGGTGGTAAGGCTGTAAGCGAGGGCTGCTGTGAAAAGTGGGCTATTTAAAGCTCAGCCAGTGTATCAGATCAGTAGTGAAGAAAAAAGCAAAAAGCTTACAGAGTGGTATGGCTGTAAGCGAGGGCTGCTGTGAAAAGAGGGGTATTTACAGCTCAGCCAGTGTATCAGATCAGTAGTGAAGAAAAAAGCCAAAAGCTTACAGCACCTGGTATTCCCAGGCGGTCTCCCATCCAAGTACTAACCAGGCCCTACCCTGCTTAGCTTCCGAGATCAGACGAGATCGGGCGCGCTCAGAGTGGTATGGCCGTAAGCGAGGGCTGTCTGTGAAAAGTGGGCTATTTAAAACTCAGCCAGTGTATCAGATCAGTAGTGAAGAAAAAAGCCAAAAGCTTACAGGGTGGTAAGGCTGTAAGCGAGGGCTGCTGTGAAAAGTGGGCTATTTAAAGCTCAGCCAGTGTATCAGATCAGTAGTGAAGAAAAAAGCCAAAAGCTTACAGCACCTGGTATTCCCAGGCGGTCTCCCATCCAAGTACTAACCAGGCCCTACGCTGCTTAGCTTCCGAGATCAGACGAGATCGGGCGCGCTCAGAGTGGTATGGCCGTAAGCGAGGGCTGACGATGAAAAGTGGGCTATTTAAAGCTCAGCCAGTGTATCAGATCAGTAGTGAAGAAAAAAGCCAAAAGCTTACAGGGTGGTAAGGCTGTAAGCGAGGGCTGCTGTGAAAAGTGGGCTATTTAAAGCTCAGCCAGTGTATCAGATCAGTAGTGAAGAAAAAAGCCAAAAGCTTACAGAGTGGTATGGCCGTAAGCGAGGGCTGCTGTGAAAAGTGGGCTATTTAAAGCTCAGCCAGTGTATCAGATCAGTAGTGAAGAAAAAAGCCAAAAGCTTACAGCACCTGGTATTCCCAGGCGGTCTCCCATCCAAGTACTAACCAGGCCCTACCCTGCTTAGCTTCCGAGATCAGACGAGATCGGGCGCGCTCAGAGTGGTATGGCCGTAAGCGAGGGCTGTCGTGAAAAGTGGGCTATTTAAAACTCAGCCAGTGTATCAGATCAGTAGTGAAGAAAAAAGCCAAAAGCTTACAGGGTGGTAAGGCTGTAAGCGAGGGCTGCTGTGAAAAGTGGGCTATTTAAAGCTCAGCCAGTGTATCAGATCAGTAGTGAAGAAAAAAGCAAAAAGCTTACAGAGTGGTATGGCTGTAAGCGAGGGCTGCTGTGAAAAGAGGGGTATTTACAGCTCAGCCAGTGTATCAGATCAGTAGTGAAGAAAAAAGCCAAAAGCTTACAGCACCTGGTATTCCCAGGCGGTCTCCCATCCAAGTACTAACCAGGCCCTACCCTGCTTAGCTTCCGAGATCAGACGAGATCGGGCGCGCTCAGAGTGGTATGGCCGTAAGCGAGGGCTGTCGTGAAAAGTGGGCTATTTAAAACTCAGCCAGTGTATCAGATCAGTAGTGAAGAAAAAAGCCAAAAGCTTACAGGGTGGTAAGGCTGTAAGCGAGGGCTGCTGTGAAAAGTGGGCTATTTAAAGCTCAGCCAGTGTATCAGATCAGTAGTGAAGAAAAAAGCCAAAAGCTTACAGCACCTGGTATTCCCAGGCGGTCTCCCATCCAAGTACTAACCAGGCCCTACCCTGCTTAGCTTCCGAGATCAGACGAGATCGGGCGCGCTCAGAGTGGTATGGCCGTAAGCGAGGGCTGTCGTGAAAAGTGGGCTATTTAAAACTCAGCCAGTGTATCAGATCAGTAGTGAAGAAAAAAGCCAAAAGCTTACAGGGTGGTAAGGCTGTAAGCGAGGGCTGCTGTGAAAAGTGGGCTATTTAAAGCTCAGCCAGTGTATCAGATCAGTAGTGAAGAAAAAAGCCAAAAGCTTACAGCACCTGGTATTCCCAGGCGGTCTCCCATCCAAGTACTAACCAGGCCCTACCCTGCTTAGCTTCCGAGATCAGACGAGATCGGGCGCGCTCAGAGTGGTATGGCCGTAAGCGAGGGCTGTCGTGAAAAGTGGGCTATTTAAAACTCAGCCAGTGTATCAGATCAGTAGTGAAGAAAAAAGCCAAAAGCTTACAGGGTGGTAAGGCTGTAAGCGAGGGCTGCTGTGAAAAGTGGGCTATTTAAAGCTCAGCCAGTGTATCAGATCAGTAGTGAAGAAAAAAGCAAAAAGCTTACAGAGTGGTATGGCTGTAAGCGAGGGCTGCTGTGAAAAGAGGGGTATTTACAGCTCAGCCAGTGTATCAGATCAGTAGTGAAGAAAAAAGCCAAAAGCTTACAGCACCTGGTATTCCCAGGCGGTCTCCCATCCAAGTACTAACCAGGCCCTACCCTGCTTAGCTTCCGAGATCAGACGAGATCGGGCGCGCTCAGAGTGGTATGGCCGTAAGCGAGGGCTGTCGTGAAAAGTGGGCTATTTAAAACTCAGCCAGTGTATCAGATCAGTAGTGAAGAAAAAAGCCAAAAGCTTACAGGGTGGTAAGGCTGTAAGCGAGGGCTGCTGTGAAAAGTGGGCTATTTAAAGCTCAGCCAGTGTATCAGATCAGTAGTGAAGAAAAAAGCCAAAAGCTTACAGCACCTGGTGTTCCCAGGTGGTCTCCCATCCAAGTACTAACCAGGCCCTACGCTGCTTAGCTTCCGAGATCAGACGAGATCGGGCGCGCTCAGAGTGGTATGGCCGTAAGCGAGGGCTACCGTGAAAAGTGGGCTATTTAAAGCTCAGCCA
>JAMKFB010000233.1:597464-607464 GCA_036247105.1 Cirrhinus mrigala
AAGCGAGGGCTGCTGTGAAAAGTGGGCTATTTAAAGCTCAGCCAGTGTATCAGATCAGTAGTGAAGAAAAAAGCCAAAAGCTTACAGCACCTGGTATTCCCAGGCGGTCTCCCATCCAAGTACTAACCAGGCCCTACCCTGCTTAGCTTCCGAGATCAGACGAGATCGGGCGCGCTCAGAGTGGTATGGCCGTAAGCGAGGGCTGTCGTGAAAAGTGGGCTATTTAAAACTCAGCCAGTGTATCAGATCAGTAGTGAAGAAAAAAGCCAAAAGCTTACAGGGTGGTAAGGCTGTAAGCGAGGGCTGCTGTGAAAAGTGGGCTATTTAAAGCTCAGCCAGTGTATCAGATCAGTAGTGAAGAAAAAAGCAAAAAGCTTACAGAGTGGTATGGCTGTAAGCGAGGGCTGCTGTGAAAAGAGGGGTATTTACAGCTCAGCCAGTGTATCAGATCAGTAGTGAAGAAAAAAGCCAAAAGCTTACAGCACCTGGTATTCCCAGGCGGTCTCCCATCCAAGTACTAACCAGGCCCTACCCTGCTTAGCTTCCGAGATCAGACGAGATCGGGCGCGCTCAGAGTGGTATGGCCGTAAGCGAGGGCTGTCGTGAAAAGTGGGCTATTTAAAGCTCAGCCAGTGTATCAGATCAGTAGTGAAGAAAAAAGCCAAAAGCTTACAGCACCTGGTGTTCCCAGGTGGTCTCCCATCCAAGTACTAACCAGGCCCTACCCTGTTTAGCTTCCGAGATCAGACGAGATCGGGCGCACTCAGAGTGGTAAGGCTGTAAGCGAGGGCTGCTGTGAAAAGTGGGCTATTTAAAGCTCAGCCAGTGTATCAGATCAGTAGTGAAGAAAAAAGCCAAAAGCTTACAGAGTGGTATGGCTGTAAGCGAGGGCTGCTGTGAAAAGTGGGCTATTTAAAGCTCAGCCAGTGTATCAGATCAGTAGTGAAGAAAAAAGCCAAAAGCTTACAGCACCTGGTATTCCCAGGCGGTCTCCCATCCAAGTACTAACCAGGCCCTACCCTGCTTAGCTTCCGAGATCAGACGAGATCGGGCGCGCTCAGAGTGGTATGGCCGTAAGCGAGGGCTGCTCGTGAAAAGTGGGCTATTTAAAGCTCAGCCAGTGTATCAGATCAGTAGTGAAGAAAAAAGCCAAAAGCTTACAGGGTGGTAAGGCTGTAAGCGAGGGCTGCTGTGAAAAGTGGGCTATTTAAAGCTCAGCCAGTGTATCAGATCAGTAGTGAAGAAAAAAGCCAAAAGCTTACAGGGTGGTAAGGCTGTAAGCGAGGGCTGCTGTGAAAAGTGGGCTATTTAAAGCTCAGCCAGTGTATCAGATCAGTAGTGAAGAAAAAAGCCAAAAGCTTACAGAGTGGTATGGCTGTAAGCGAGGGCTGCTGTGAAAAGAGGGGTATTTACAGCTCAGCCAGTGTATCAGATCAGTAGTGAAGAAAAAAGCCAAAAGCTTACAGCACCTGGTATTCCCAGGCGGTCTCCCATCCAAGTACTAACCAGGCCCTACCCTGCTTAGCTTCCGAGATCAGACGAGATCGGGCGCGCTCAGAGTGGTATGGCCGTAAGCGAGGGCTGTCGTGAAAAGTGGGCTATTTAAAGCTCAGCCAGTGTATCAGATCAGTAGTGAAGAAAAAAGCCAAAAGCTTACAGCACCTGGTATTCCCAGGCGGTCTCCCATCCAAGTACTAACCAGGCCCTACCCTGCTTAGCTTCCGAGATCAGACGAGATCGGGCGCGCTCAGAGTGGTATGGCCGTAAGCGAGGGCTGTCTGTGAAAAGTGGGCTATTTAAAGCTCAGCCAGTGTATCAGATCAGTAGTGAAGAAAAAAGCCAAAAGCTTACAGCACCTGGTGTTCCCAGGTGGTCTCCCATCCAAGTACTAACCAGGCCCTACCCTGCTTAGCTTCCGAGATCAGACGAGATCGGGCGCGCTCAGAGTGGTATGGCCGTAAGCGAGGGCTGCTGTGAAAAGTGGGCTATTTAAAGCTCAGCCAGTGTATCAGATCAGTAGTGAAGAAAAAAGCCAAAAGCTTACAGGGTGGTATGGCTGTAAGCGAGGGCTGCTGTGAAAAGTGGGCTATTTAAAGCTCAGCCAGTGTATCAGATCAGTAGTGAAGAAAAAAGCCAAAAGCTTACAGGTGGTAAGGCCGTAAGCGAGGGCTGCTGTGAAAAGTGGGCTATTTAAAGCTCAGCCAGTGTATCAGATCAGTAGTGAAGAAAAAAGCCAAAAGCTTACAGAGTGGTATGGCTGTAAGCGAGGGCTGCTGTGAAAAGAGGGGTATTTAAAGCTCAGCCAGTGTATCAGATCAGTAGTGAAGAAAAAAGCCAAAAGCTTACAGCACCTGGTATTCCCAGGCGGTCTCCCATCCAAGTACTAACCAGGCCCTACCCTGCTTAGCTTCCGAGATCAGACGAGATCGGGCGCGCTCAGAGTGGTATGGCCGTAAGCGAGGGCTGCTGTGAAAAGTGGGCTATTTAAAGCTCAGCCAGTGTATCAGATCAGTAGTGAAGAAAAAAGCCAAAAGCTTACAGGGTGGTAAGGCTGTAAGCGAGGGCTGCTGTGAAAAGTGGGCTATTTAAAGCTCAGCCAGTGTATCAGATCAGTAGTGAAGAAAAAGCCAAAAGCTTACAGGTGGTAAGGCCGTAAGCGAGGGCTGCTGTGAAAAGTGGGCTATTTAAAGCTCAGCCAGTGTATCAGATCAGTAGTGAAGAAAAAAGCCAAAAGCTTACAGAGTGGTAAGGCCGTAAGCGAGGGCTGCTGTGAAAAGTGGGGTATTTAAAGCTCAGCCAGTGTATCAGATCAGTAGTGAAGAAAAAAGCCAAAAGCTTACAGCACCTGGTATTCCCAGGCGGTCTCCCATCCAAGTACTAACCAGGCCCTACCCTGCTTAGCTTCCGAGATCAGACGAGATCGGGCGCGCTCAGAGTGGTATGGCCGTAAGCGAGGGCTGCTGTGAAAAGTGGGCTATTTAAAACTCAGCCAGTGTATCAGATCAGTAGTGAAGAAAAAAGCCAAAAGCTTACAGGGTGGTAAGGCTGTAAGCGAGGGCTGCTGTGAAAAGTGGGCTATTTAAAGCTCAGCCAGTGTATCAGATCAGTAGTGAAGAAAAAAGCCAAAAGCTTACAGAGTGGTATGGCTGTAAGCGAGGGCTGCTGTGAAAAGAGGGGTATTTACAGCTCAGCCAGTGTATCAGATCAGTAGTGAAGAAAAAAGCCAAAAGCTTACAGCACCTGGTATTCCCAGGCGGTCTCCCATCCAAGTACTAACCAGGCCCTACCCTGCTTAGCTTCCGAGATCAGACGAGATCGGGCGCGCTCAGAGTGGTATGGCCGTAAGCGAGGGCTGTCGTGAAAAGTGGGCTATTTAAAACTCAGCCAGTGTATCAGATCAGTAGTGAAGAAAAAAGCCAAAAGCTTACAGGGTGGTAAGGCTGTAAGCGAGGGCTGCTGTGAAAAGTGGGCTATTTAAAGCTCAGCCAGTGTATCAGATCAGTAGTGAAGAAAAAAGCCAAAAGCTTACAGAGTGGTATGGCTGTAAGCGAGGGCTGCTGTGAAAAGAGGGGTATTTACAGCTCAGCCAGTGTATCAGATCAGTAGTGAAGAAAAAAGCCAAAAGCTTACAGCACCTGGTATTCCCAGGCGGTCTCCCATCCAAGTACTAACCAGGCCCTACCCTGCTTAGCTTCCGAGATCAGACGAGATCGGGCGCGCTCAGAGTGGTATGGCCGTAAGCGAGGGCTGCTGTGAAAAGTGGGCTATTTAAAACTCAGCCAGTGTATCAGATCAGTAGTGAAGAAAAAAGCCAAAAGCTTACAGGGTGGTAAGGCTGTAAGCGAGGGCTGCTGTGAAAAGTGGGCTATTTAAAGCTCAGCCAGTGTATCAGATCAGTAGTGAAGAAAAAAGCCAAAAGCTTACAGGGTGGTAAGGCTGTAAGCGAGGGCTGCTGTGAAAAGTGGGCTATTTAAAGCTCAGCCAGTGTATCAGATCAGTAGTGAAGAAAAAAGCCAAAAGCTTACAGAGTGGTATGGCCGTAAGCGAGGGCTGCTGTGAAAAGTGGGCTATTTACAGCTCAGCCAGTGTATCAGATCAGTAGTGAAGAAAAAAGCCAAAAGCTTACAGCACCTGGTATTCCCAGGCGGTCTCCCATCCAAGTACTAACCAGGCCCTACCCTGCTTAGCTTCCGAGATCAGACGAGATCGGGCGCGCTCAGAGTGGTATGGCCGTAAGCGAGGGCTGTCGTGAAAAGTGGGCTATTTAAAGCTCAGCCAGTGTATCAGATCAGTAGTGAAGAAAAAAGCCAAAAGCTTACAGGGTGGTAAGGCTGTAAGCGAGGGCTGCTGTGAAAAGTGGGCTATTTAAAGCTCAGCCAGTGTATCAGATCAGTAGTGAAGAAAAAAGCCAAAAGCTTACAGAGTGGTATGGCTGTAAGCGAGGGCTGCTGTGAAAAGAGGGGTATTTAAAGCTCAGCCAGTGTATCAGATCAGTAGTGAAGAAAAAAGCCAAAAGCTTACAGCACCTGGTATTCCCAGGCGGTCTCCCATCCAAGTACTAACCAGGCCCTACCCTGCTTAGCTTCCGAGATCAGACGAGATCGGGCGCGCTCAGAGTGGTATGGCCGTAAGCGAGGGCTGTCGTGAAAAGTGGGCTATTTAAAACTCAGCCAGTGTATCAGATCAGTAGTGAAGAAAAAAGCCAAAAGCTTACAGGGTGGTAAGGCTGTAAGCGAGGGCTGCTGTGAAAAGTGGGCTATTTAAAGCTCAGCCAGTGTATCAGATCAGTAGTGAAGAAAAAAGCCAAAAGCTTACAGCACCTGGTATTCCCAGGCGGTCTCCCATCCAAGTACTAACCAGGCCCTACCCTGCTTAGCTTCCGAGATCAGACGAGATCGGGCGCGCTCAGAGTGGTATGGCCGTAAGCGAGGGCTGCGTGAAAAGTGGGCTATTTAAAGCTCAGCCAGTGTATCAGATCAGTAGTGAAGAAAAAAGCCAAAAGCTTACAGGGTGGTAAGGCTGTAAGCGAGGGCTGCTGTGAAAAGTGGGCTATTTAAAGCTCAGCCAGTGTATCAGATCAGTAGTGAAGAAAAAAGCCAAAAGCTTACAGAGTGGTATGGCCGTAAGCGAGGGCTGCTGTGAAAAGTGGGCTATTTAAAGCTCAGCCAGTGTATCAGATCAGTAGTGAAGAAAAAAGCCAAAAGCTTACAGCACCTGGTATTCCCAGGCGGTCTCCCATCCAAGTACTAACCAGGCCCTACCCTGCTTAGCTTCCGAGATCAGACGAGATCGGGCGCGCTCAGAGTGGTATGGCCGTAAGCGAGGGCTGTCGTGAAAAGTGGGCTATTTAAAACTCAGCCAGTGTATCAGATCAGTAGTGAAGAAAAAAGCCAAAAGCTTACAGGGTGGTAAGGCTGTAAGCGAGGGCTGCTGTGAAAAGTGGGCTATTTAAAGCTCAGCCAGTGTATCAGATCAGTAGTGAAGAAAAAAGCAAAAAGCTTACAGAGTGGTATGGCTGTAAGCGAGGGCTGCTGTGAAAAGAGGGGTATTTACAGCTCAGCCAGTGTATCAGATCAGTAGTGAAGAAAAAAGCCAAAAGCTTACAGCACCTGGTATTCCCAGGCGGTCTCCCATCCAAGTACTAACCAGGCCCTACCCTGCTTAGCTTCCGAGATCAGACGAGATCGGGCGCGCTCAGAGTGGTATGGCCGTAAGCGAGGGCTGCTGTGAAAAGTGGGCTATTTAAAACTCAGCCAGTGTATCAGATCAGTAGTGAAGAAAAAAGCCAAAAGCTTACAGGGTGGTAAGGCTGTAAGCGAGGGCTGCTGTGAAAAGTGGGCTATTTAAAGCTCAGCCAGTGTATCAGATCAGTAGTGAAGAAAAAAGCCAAAAGCTTACAGCACCTGGTGTTCCCAGGTGGTCTCCCATCCAAGTACTAACCAGGCCCTACGCTGCTTAGCTTCCGAGATCAGACGAGATCGGGCGCGCTCAGAGTGGTATGGCCGTAAGCGAGGGCTGACGATGAAAAGTGGGCTATTTAAAGCTCAGCCAGTGTATCAGATCAGTAGTGAAGAAAAAAGCCAAAAGCTTACAGGGTGGTAAGGCTGTAAGCGAGGGCTGCTGTGAAAAGTGGGCTATTTAAAGCTCAGCCAGTGTATCAGATCAGTAGTGAAGAAAAAAGCCAAAAGCTTACAGAGTGGTATGGCCGTAAGCGAGGGCTGCTGTGAAAAGTGGGCTATTTAAAGCTCAGCCAGTGTATCAGATCAGTAGTGAAGAAAAAAGCCAAAAGCTTACAGCACCTGGTATTCCCAGGCGGTCTCCCATCCAAGTACTAACCAGGCCCTACCCTGCTTAGCTTCCGAGATCAGACGAGATCGGGCGCGCTCAGAGTGGTATGGCCGTAAGCGAGGGCTGTCGTGAAAAGTGGGCTATTTAAAACTCAGCCAGTGTATCAGATCAGTAGTGAAGAAAAAAGCCAAAAGCTTACAGGGTGGTAAGGCTGTAAGCGAGGGCTGCTGTGAAAAGTGGGCTATTTAAAGCTCAGCCAGTGTATCAGATCAGTAGTGAAGAAAAAAGCCAAAAGCTTACAGAGTGGTATGGCTGTAAGCGAGGGCTGCTGTGAAAAGAGGGGTATTTACAGCTCAGCCAGTGTATCAGATCAGTAGTGAAGAAAAAAGCCAAAAGCTTACAGCACCTGGTATTCCCAGGCGGTCTCCCATCCAAGTACTAACCAGGCCCTACCCTGCTTAGCTTCCGAGATCAGACGAGATCGGGCGCGCTCAGAGTGGTATGGCCGTAAGCGAGGGCTGTCGTGAAAAGTGGGCTATTTAAAGCTCAGCCAGTGTATCAGATCAGTAGTGAAGAAAAAAGCCAAAAGCTTACAGCACCTGGTGTTCCCAGGTGGTCTCCCATCCAAGTACTAACCAGGCCCTACCCTGCTTAGCTTCCGAGATCAGACGAGATCGGGCGCGCTCAGAGTGGTAAGGCTGTAAGCGAGGGCTGCTGTGAAAAGTGGGCTATTTAAAGCTCAGCCAGTGTATCAGATCAGTAGTGAAGAAAAAAGCCAAAAGCTTACAGAGTGGTATGGCTGTAAGCGAGGGCTGCTGTGAAAAGAGGGGTATTTACAGCTCAGCCAGTGTATCAGATCAGTAGTGAAGAAAAAAGCCAAAAGCTTACAGCACCTGGTATTCCCAGGCGGTCTCCCATCCAAGTACTAACCAGGCCCTACCCTGCTTAGCTTCCGAGATCAGACGAGATCGGGCGCGCTCAGAGTGGTATGGCCGTAAGCGAGGGCTGTCGTGAAAAGTGGGCTATTTAAAGCTCAGCCAGTGTATCAGATCAGTAGTGAAGAAAAAAGCCAAAAGCTTACAGGGTGGTAAGGCTGTAAGCGAGGGCTGCTGTGAAAAGTGGGCTATTTAAAGCTCAGCCAGTGTATCAGATCAGTAGTGAAGAAAAAAGCCAAAAGCTTACAGGGTGGTAAGGCCGTAAGCGAGGGCTGCTGTGAAAAGTGGGCTATTTAAAGCTCAGCCAGTGTATCAGATCAGTAGTGAAGAAAAAAGCCAAAAGCTTACAGAGTGGTATGGCTGTAAGCGAGGGCTGCTGTGAAAAGAGGGGTATTTACAGCTCAGCCAGTGTATCAGATCAGTAGTGAAGAAAAAAGCCAAAAGCTTACAGCACCTGGTATTCCCAGGCGGTCTCCCATCCAAGTACTAACCAGGCCCTACCCTGCTTAGCTTCCGAGATCAGACGAGATCGGGCGCGCTCAGAGTGGTATGGCCGTAAGCGAGGGCTGCTGTGAAAAGTGGGCTATTTAAAGCTCAGCCAGTGTATCAGATCAGTAGTGAAGAAAAAAGCCAAAAGCTTACAGCACCTGGTATTCCCAGGCGGTCTCCCATCCAAGTACTAACCAGGCCCTACCCTGCTTAGCTTCCGAGATCAGACGAGATCGGGCGCGCTCAGAGTGGTATGGCCGTAAGCGAGGGCTGTCGTGAAAAGTGGGCTATTTAAAGCTCAGCCAGTGTATCAGATCAGTAGTGAAGAAAAAAGCCAAAAGCTTACAGCACCTGGTGTTCCCAGGTGGTCTCCCATCCAAGTACTAACCAGGCCCTACCCTGCTTAGCTTCCGAGATCAGACGAGATCGGGCGCGCTCAGAGTGGTATGGCTGTAAGCGAGGGCTGCTGTGAAAAGTGGGCTATTTAAAGCTCAGCCAGTGTATCAGATCAGTAGTGAAGAAAAAAGCCAAAAGCTTACAGGGTGGTATGGCTGTAAGCGAGGGCTGCTGTGAAAAGTGGGCTATTTAAAGCTCAGCCAGTGTATCAGATCAGTAGTGAAGAAAAAAGCCAAAAGCTTACAGGGTGGTAAGGCTGTAAGCGAGGGCTGCTGTGAAAAGTGGGCTATTTAAAGCTCAGCCAGTGTATCAGATCAGTAGTGAAGAAAAAAGCCAAAAGCTTACAGAGTGGTATGGCTGTAAGCGAGGGCTGCTGTGAAAAGAGGGGTATTTACAGCTCAGCCAGTGTATCAGATCAGTAGTGAAGAAAAAAGCCAAAAGCTTACAGCACCTGGTATTCCCAGGCGGTCTCCCATCCAAGTACTAACCAGGCCCTACCCTGCTTAGCTTCCGAGATCAGACGAGATCGGGCGCGCTCAGAGTGGTATGGCCGTAAGCGAGGGCTGCTGTGAAAAGTGGGCTATTTAAAGCTCAGCCAGTGTATCAGATCAGTAGTGAAGAAAAAAGCCAAAAGCTTACAGGGTGGTAAGGCTGTAAGCGAGGGCTGCTGTGAAAAGTGGGCTATTTAAAGCTCAGCCAGTGTATCAGATCAGTAGTGAAGAAAAAAGCCAAAAGCTTACAGAGGTGGTAAGGCTGTAAGCGAGGGCTGCTGTGAAAAGTGGGCTATTTAAAGCTCAGCCAGTGTATCAGATCAGTAGTGAAGAAAAAAGCCAAAAGCTTACAGAGTGGTATGGCCGTAAGCGAGGGCTGCTGTGAAAAGTGGGGTATTTAAAGCTCAGCCAGTGTATCAGATCAGTAGTGAAGAAAAAAGCCAAAAGCTTACAGCACCTGGTATTCCCAGGCGGTCTCCCATCCAAGTACTAACCAGGCCCTACCCTGCTTAGCTTCCGAGATCAGACGAGATCGGGCGCGCTCAGAGTGGTATGGCCGTAAGCGAGGGCTGTCGTGAAAAGTGGGCTATTTAAAACTCAGCCAGTGTATCAGATCAGTAGTGAAGAAAAAAGCCAAAAGCTTACAGGGTGGTAAGGCTGTAAGCGAGGGCTGCTGTGAAAAGTGGGCTATTTAAAGCTCAGCCAGTGTATCAGATCAGTAGTGAAGAAAAAAGCCAAAAGCTTACAGCACCTGGTGTTCCCAGGTGGTCTCCCATCCAAGTACTAACCAGGCCCTACGCTGCTTAGCTTCCGAGATCAGACGAGATCGGGCGCGCTCAGAGTGGTATGGCCGTAAGCGAGGGCTACTATGAAAAGTGGGCTATTTAAAGCTCAGCCAGTGTATCAGATCAGTAGTGAAGAAAAAAGCCAAAAGCTTACAGGGTGGTAAGGCTGTAAGCGAGGGCTGCTGTGAAAAGTGGGCTATTTAAAGCTCAGCCAGTGTATCAGATCAGTAGTGAAGAAAAAAGCCAAAAGCTTACAGGGTGGTAAGGCTGTAAGCGAGGGCTGCTGTGAAAAGTGGGCTATTTAAAGCTCAGCCAGTGTATCAGATCAGTAGTGAAGAAAAAAGCCAAAAGCTTACAGAGTGGTATGGCCGTAAGCGAGGGCTGCTGTGAAAAGTGGGCTATTTAAAGCTCAGCCAGTGTATCAGATCAGTAGTGAAGAAAAAAGCCAAAAGCTTACAGCACCTGGTATTCCCAGGCGGTCTCCCATCCAAGTACTAACCAGGCCCTACCCTGCTTAGCTTCCGAGATCAGACGAGATCGGGCGCGCTCAGAGTGGTATGGCCGTAAGCGAGGGCTGGCGTGAAAAGTGGGCTATTTAAAACTCAGCCAGTGTATC